>JBCEWC010009394.1:0-18784 GCA_038996855.1 Solanum aculeatissimum
TTTGTGATTCTCTAATCTCGGCTTCACAAGCCCGCCAACAAGATTACTGGTTGCTTGCCTTTGTGAGTAAACTCTATTCTTCAATGGACATGTATGCTTCATGTTGAACGTTCTTATCCGAAACATACCAGATTTATTAATTGCGGAAGCTTTCATTAACCATTCACATTCATCTGATTTGCACACAATAGTGTAGCTGCAACCATATACACACAATATTCCAAACATTAATATGTTTTTATACGCGATAACAATGTATATTTTTTATCATATACGGGTGATACTAATTTGTTCTCAACAAAAAAAATTTAAAAAAAAAAGATAATTTTACTATATTTTTTATCATATACGGGTGATACTAATTTGTTCTCAACAAAAAATTTATAAAAAAAAAGATAATTTTACCCATACAAAAAAAATTACCACAAAAAACAAATTTTTTGTATAAGTTCATTATACCTTATTCCATTTGATCTTCTGGACTTGAATTGAAACCTTTGAGCAATTGCATATTGAGCCATAACATCCTTTAAGGTAGCTTTGTCTCTATACACCTGGTCCACTTCAACATACTTATGCGACGGATCAGATATTACTCTTGTCCAATCCCCGGAAGCTACATCATGCAGACATTCTACCAAAGAATCGATTGTAAGATCACGTGTCTGAAAATCATCTATCTCTACCATGGAATATGTCCCAAATTTTTCGACTGGTTGCTCAGTTGCACTATCATCAACACCAGGATCCTCCAAATCTTTATCGAAAATACTTGCACAAATTAGATACATGTTAAAATCATTAACACCCTTCTTTAACATTACATAAACTCTTACACCCTTATCATTATGAATCACCATTGGCATATTACTTTGTTCAACTCTGTACTCTATTCTCAAAAATTTCTTAGCAAGATCAATTCCAAGCTGATTTGCAATCAATGTGTACAGTTCCATATAGGTTGAATTTTCTTTAAAAACAACACCTTCCAAATTATAGTCAACATAAATATTTTCATCGTCCCACCGTCCAGAATGCATCACCATAACCGCCAACAAAGACATGCCTATATAAAAACATATTGTATATATTAAATAATATACATATCAAAAAACACAAAATAACACAATACATACACATCACCTTCAGCTACACATTGCAAATTACATGTATATTTACATTATTTTATACACAAAATATTTTATACAAAAAAAAAAAAACAATGAAGATGTATAACAACAAAAGTATATAATAATGATCATAATAAAATTAAAGTTATACAGAAGCAAGTTCACAAGTTATACACTTACCCGGATAATTTCAATCATAAATCATTATACTTATAAACATCTATATTCGATGCATTATATAAATAATAATATTTAACAAAATACACAATCAATATAAATACCAACAATGTATTAAGTAATGCTCATAAATTAAATTTCAACCATACAGATACAAAATTTCGGTTGTTATACTTTTTCGCCTATATTTTTTGACTATCAATTATTGCACTTACACACGTGTATATTCATAGCATTTTATAAATAAATTATTTCACACAACACACAATCAATATGTATAAAAACAAACGTATATATTAATGGTCCACAAAATATCAATATTCACGAATTATCCATTTGAGTTTTAAAATCAACCTTCAATTAGTATAATTATTATACTTGTATACTTTGAGCATTTTTATAGATACAAATATTTTTCAAAACACACACTAAATACGTATAACAACAAACGTATATAATAATGATAATAACAAAATTTACAATTGTATATCAAATTTTGTTTATCACATACACAAACAACAAACAAAATACAATTTAAGCAACATAATAAAATTTTATACAAACGTCAATGCTCTTAATCAAAATTTCATGCATTCGTACTTCTGATCGTACAGAAAAAAATTAAAATACTATGCGTATAATTTAAATTGAAATTCACTTGCGCACAGGTTATAACGTACAAATCTCAAATTCATTCATAAAGAAAAATATGAATTTTGCAAAAGAAATAACACTACAAAATTTTTTGTTACTTAATCACAGTAAACCTAAAATTTCGAACAAATTTAATCAGTCCCACAAAATTACGGGGCAAAAAATAAAAAATAATTCATAACATAATAGAACCTCTCACCTGATTCCGCAAAATTATGCAGAAAATGTTGCGCTTTTTTATTTTCCTTTTGCTTGAAGGAAGACAACTATGGCGTTTTTTGGGTACAAAGAGTTATATTAGGTAATTTAGTCTGATTAGATACACCTTCAATTAATTAGGCAGCCGTTTCCATAATAGTCACCATAATTTTAGCAATCAAATAAATAATTGTTAGTATTTATGGTGGTATGATATGGTATGATTAGTAAGAGAATCACGTTTGTTTTAATTGTTTTATTAATTATGTGGTATTGTATAGTTTTGTTTCATGGTTTTGTAACCATGAAAATCTTCATTTTTTGAAACCACTAATTTGGTGGTATCCCATGGTTCTCTTCTTCTTTTTTTCAATTATACCCTTATTTAAATTTAAATAATTCTAATTTATTCTTTATTCTTTATTCTTTATTATTTATTAAACTTTACTCTAATATATGTACTCACTTTTTTTATTTTTGTTTGGATTTGAAATATATTAGCTTGTATGTTTCCTGTTTGATTCTATGTATTAATTTTTTTAAAAGTTTTATTAAAAAAATATTAATAAATTTAATATTTATAATAATTAAGGATATTTCTGTAAATTTTTAAGTTACGAGTATCATACAATCAAATCAAACAATAAATTATCATTAAACCGTAGCAATCCATATAGTCTATTCAAACATTGGATAGTAAGTACTGTACAATACTATACCATACGACACCATACATTATGAAACCATGACAAACCATCATCCAAATAAGTTGTTAGCCAATTCACGACCCCAAAGAGCAAAAAAAAATTCTCTGTTCAAACCAATTTCCAGAGGGCTCGGGTAATTGGAATACTCCCGAAATCGAAGTTCGAGTTTCGAACATTAGCAGTTCGCCGTCAAAGGAGTTCGGCCTCGGTGGTGAAAGCTTCTACCTTGGCTCGTCGTCCCAATCGCTGCGGCTGAAAAGGTAATTGTTTTCGACCTCATTCTTCTTCTTCTCGTCAAAGTATAGATATTTTTGTCTGGATTAGCTGTGATAGGATTGTTTGATGTTGTGTCTGGTTACTGTTAATCAAAGACGATCTCCAGAATTATAGAATCATATTTTAAGTTGCAAGCTTCTTAGTATAATGTTGATTTCATACTCTCCGTTCACTCTTCGCTGTGTTAGATGACTTTTAAAAGTCTTCATCTTAACGGCTTACATTCACTATTTCACATTTTTAGTTGTCGGATTCTTAATACGAGTTCAAGTTCATAGTGAAATAATTTCGAATCTTGTGTCTGCAATGTCTCTTCTTTGTCGTCTTGTTCCAGATCGTGGTTCTAACTCGTCATTGGTCTTTTTCTAAATTGTAATGTCAAGTTCAAGACGCAAAAGTTCTGTTTTAGCGCTGATTTCACACTTATGTTTAAATTCCCAGTATGTTTGGCTGGTTTCAAACTTTTCTCCAACCAGTGGTGTTTTTAAAGTGGCCATCTTCGCTATTTCAATGTTTAAAGGTTAAATCTTTGACGCGAGCTTGAGTTTTACTGATGAAACAGCTTCAAAGCTGTGAGTAGCTGCTGTAAAACTTCTCGCCTCGTCTGTTTTTGTTCCAGCTTTGACAATATTGGTCTTTGATTTCATTTCTAGACTCGTCTTAATTCGTTTTGATAACACCTTACTCGGTTTGGATAAAAATAGGCATAGATGTCACTGAACTTTGGTTGAAAGTGATGTTAATGTCTTTTCTATTTACTGTTAAGTTGATAGGATCTAAGGTTGGATTAAAATCTTTTTTTTTTGGCCTCTCAAATGCTTGGCTGTAACTTCTTTAGCAGTTGTCTATTTTCAATATGTGTATTATATGAATGTGTAGAGTTGTTTTGGAACCAGTAGCTCGAGAGGCTATCGTTTAATATTCAGTCAACACTGGCTCATCTTCTCTTCACTGGTCCGAAGCTGTTTTCTCTTTATAGTGTATGTTTATCATCTTCTCCTCCTTATTTATCTGCAAAAGTTGATAAATCAACGTTTAGAATCACAATTTAGGTCTGATATGTTTTACATTCATTAGTGTAGGTTCTCTGTTCATTAGTTTTGAGAAAGTCATATGTTGTTCTTCAGTCTGAGCATGCTTTCTCTTGAAAAGAAGATCATTTTTTTCAGTAAATGCCTTGGTTAATGCTTATCATGTCGTTTTAATTCTCTTCTGGTTATTATGTTTTACCCCACGTTTCATAGATGGTTGTTTTTCCTCCTATTTGCTATCTTAATTATCTGACCAGATCATTTTAAAGGCACTTGGTTTAAAATCCACCAATTTTTTGTTTATATATGTAGTTGTTTCGTCTTCATTCGGCTTACTTGCTTGTTTAAAGTTGTCTTTGAATTGCTTGATTGAACCATGGTTTCAAAAATGTTAGCATCTTTCGCAAAAGACAAAACGTGTCTCTTAAAATCTTTTCTTTTTGGCATTCTAAAACTCACTGTCACCTTCCTTTTAAGGGCCTGGAATGTTTCTTCAGTTTAGTGTCTTCTAATTGTTACTAGTATATTTCTCTGCATTACTAAAACAAAGAAAGGTCCTAGTTTCAGGTATTAGGTGTTATTACATGATTTATTTTTTGCCTTAGTTGCATTGTAGTTGGTTCTTTGAAGCAAAGTTTAATGGATATAATTTTGTTTTCAAATACTTGGAGTCTGTCCAAGTAACATATGCCATTAGTATTCCTATTATTTATTTATTTATTTGCCGAAGCTTAGCCACTGTTTATTCTTTTATGTTTCCTATTAAAGTCTAATGGTTTGAATATCTTGTGTAGTGGTATTTGTTTTATATCCCTCCCTATATGTCTTTAAATTTTGAAGAATTCAAATTTGATTTCTTTTGCTTTTATGTCACTTCTTATGTTAAGATTTTTTATATGTTAAACTTTTCCTACTCATATTAATCCTTTCCTCTTTACCCTTTTTATGTGAAATTGATTTGAGTCCTTCGGGACTCCATCCTAGCATTCCGGGATCGTGTGTTGGAGAGGAGATGTACGGGGTCTAAGAAGCTTGAAATAGCTATATATGCTTCGTATATTGTTAATATACAGCCGGAAGAAGGGCTAAAGGACCCAAATATCGCAGCGGAATTTTAAGTGGGCTAATGACCCAAAACCCCTCTACTCTTTTTTATGATATTTTCTTGACATATTTGTGTTTTGTTTTTTGTATACTAACGCTAACTTTATTTATTTGTGGTTTTAGCTTAATCCCCGAATGAGAAACTATTTATGTTAATTTTAAAAATTGTTTATCTCATTTACTTGTCTTATTTTTGAGAATTACTTTTTTACAAATGAATTATTTATTAACTTTTCTTAAAAAATAATCGAGTTTAGAAATTCCAAGTCTTTCGAAACTTTAACGTTTGTATTTCCAAAAAAATTAGAATAAAGAAAAATATGTTGCCCCTTTACTTAAAATATTTCAAGTCTCTTTTATAAATAAATAAATAAATAATATTTTCAATAATAATATTCGTTTTGGGAGTTCAAATATTTATTAAATTTTCAATAAAACTACCTTCTTTGAAAATTATTTTCTTTTGTAGTATTTGGGTTATTCACTACTTTCCTCTCAAAAAATATGAAAGAAATAAAAATGTGCATTTCTTCTTCATTCTAAATATTTCGAGTCTTTTCTAATAAATAAATGAATAAAAATGAAATAATCTTTTACTTAATTATTTTGGTAGAAAATATTTCTTCAAATTCTTTCAAATGCCTTAGAATTTTAAAAGCTCTAATTATTATTATTATTTTAAATCATTTGTTAGATTAGATAATTATTGAAACTTATACACCTTATAAATTAGTTGAATTTTCTAAACGAATTTTCATTGAAATAAGTTTTTAATATTTTTTAATCTTAAATTATTTTAAAAGTTAGTCAAATAATTTTCTAATCGTCGGATAATCGCACGTTAGCGGTCGTTTCGAGTGCGTAAAACCTTCTTGAAATGGAAATTTGAACCCGAACTCATTCTCTGGGATTTTTAAAGAGATTTTTCTGTTTAAGTCTTTTTAAAATCATTTTAATGGTTTTCTTGATTTTTTCCTTAAAAAATTAAGTGGCGACTCTTTTATTTTCTTAAAAATTGATTTTTTCTAAAGTTTAAGTCAATTTTTCAAAAACCATCATTTTCTCCATAAAACAATTAAGTATTGTGAATTATAGTACTTTTCTACATAAATTTTCATATATAGATATTACCATCATCTTCTCTTCATTTTCAAAAAATCTCTTTCTTCTTCAAGCTCTTTCACTTTTTCCTTTAGTCCATTAATGGGATTTTCACCATCTTTGAATCTATTTATTAATGACGACATCAACTTATCTTGAACATTAGCACATTCCGGTGAAGAATCAATCCATCTAAAATAGCCACATCCACCATTGTCTTACAAATCATATCCGAGAATAAATAAAAAATTATAGACAAAAAATTGATTTTAATTTTCAAAAACTTACAAACCTTTAGTGATTTGCATCCAAAAAATCTACGACCTGGGTTCAATGGAGTCCTCAAAGTTTTCAGACGACAATAATCACCACAACTACATATATCAACTTCTTCAATATTCACTGAACTTTGCGACATATTCATGAACTAAAAATTCAAAAAGTTGTTTGTTCGAAAATAAAAATTTGAAAGTTGTTGGGTACTATTATTCGAAAATAAGAATTCACATTAATATATGATTTCTTCAATCCAATGCCACGTTAATGATCTGTGTTAATGATTTCTTCATCTCTTTCACTTCACTGTCGCCGACAACAAACACATGTGAGCACGAACAAATTTTGTTGATCGAACAAGCCTGGAGAAAAAGAGACCAAAAAAATTGAGATTAAGAATAGAGAGCCTAGAGAAATACAGTGAGGAAGGAGATCAAAAATTGGGATTAAGAATAGAGAGCCCCAGGGGCAGATTTACCTGTAGTTAAGGGGTGTCACGTGACACGGCTTCGTCAATTTTTTTTATTGAATATACATATATATACATATATCAAAATAATATATTGACTATAAAACAACCAAAAGGACACTCCTTCAAACAAAGGAGTACATAGCTCAGGTGGTTAGAGGCGCTGGACGGCACATCTGCGTCCTGTGTTTGATTTCCCTCCACAACGTTTTCTTTTTTTCCCCTTTACTGGAGACCTGGACGTCCCGGGTTAGATTTCCCTCTAAAGCACTTCGTGTTTTCCCTTTCCTATACCTTTTTTCTTTTCTTAACCCCTCATTAAAAACTTAGAAGTTCTTTATCAATTAAATTATAGTTAGATAAAAATAAAAATATTGTTAGACTCCTTACATATATATATATATGACTTATGAGTTTCTTAAAAAAAATAATTCTTATTCATCAATTATCAATCGTCGTCATTCACCATCTCAAGTCTCCAATCTCCATGTTAGTATTTTCGTTTAATTCTATTTTTTATTATGTGTTTGAAGTTTTTTTTTTTTTTGTTCATAATAATAATTTTATTCCTTTTTCATATATTTTATAATACTTTAGTCATTTATTTGTAATATAATCTGTTGAATCATGTTGTATAAAATTTTATTTACTAATGTGAAGACGTGATTTAATTTAAAATTTTATAATATTATCTTAATATAAAGAGTATACTAATTTTATCTAAATTTTATATTATTTAAACAATTTTTTTTATAAAGTTCACTATTCGAAAGTAAAAACTTCTTTAATTTTTCTTTTGAACTAACTTGTTTTTTAAATTGTGACACTGCTTAGAAAAGATCCTGCGTACGCCACTGGAGAGCCCGGAGAAACTTGGAGAAAAGAAGACCAAAAGAAGAAGAAGAAAGAAAGGATTGAGAGGAAGGGAAACAAAATTGAGATTTAGGGTATACAAATGGAAGAGAAATTGGAGAGTATCGTTAATGGTAATATAATGGTGCAACCAACAGTAACTTCAACGCCAATGATGGAGATGGAAATTGGAGAGCTCTCACGCTCCCTTTTGTGTGAGGCTCACACACAATGCCAAGTAGGAAAGAAATGTTTATGGAGTTCAAGTGAAAAATGCATACAAGTGGGTCAGTTGGACTAAAAAGGAATTAAACATTAATATAAGGACCAAACTAGCTATTTTTCCTTTGGGTACTTCAGTTTTCTTACGAATTTAAATGCTTCCCTAAACGGTAAAGACGACATAAGAGTGGCCCTGCTCTGAGCCCGATGTCCCCACATTGAATAATGGAACCGTCGACAATAATGTCACCGGCGAAATGCTCGGCAAAAATTTTCAGTTATTCCCAAGCAATTACTCTCTCTAGGCACCGCCGACTAGTTCAGAGTCGCAAATTAGACCATGTTCGAACAACTTCCCCTTCTTTGAAATTACCCTCAGTGATTAAGGAATGCGACAATGCAGAAGTCACCGCTGCAAGAGAGTGCAAAGGGAAGGAATGGGTTCACTTTGTCGGCGTCGGAGGCTGTGGTTTGTCCGCTCTCGCCATGCTTGCTCTCAAACAAGTACACTCTCTGTCACTCAATACTGTTTATATTTGATGGCTGACTGTTTTTTTTTTTCCTATAAACTTCTGTAACTATCAAGTTGTGAATTGTGATGTTACTTGCTATAGAGTTTCAGAAATGTTAATTTTATATTATGAAATCATGTTTGAATTAAGACAGAGAATTGAATGATTTGACTGTGGTACTCCAAAACCCTGTCTCGGTTGACGGATGGAGTAACTTTTTCAATTTCATGAAATAGCTTGTGATACCTCCATGATTTTATTGGCGGCAGAAAGAAAAAGAACCATGGCCTAAAAATGCTCATAATTGATACAACATCTGATTTGCAACATAAAACTCAGCAAAATAATGCAGTTTATGCATAAGAGTACAACATTCCCTTTGCGATATACAAATGTATCCAATGTTAAATTCTGCCTCACTAATACCAACTTAAATTTAGCGAGAATCTTTATATCGTTTAAGGTGGGATAGAATGTGAAATAAGACTCTCTATTAATGTTACTCACGTGGCTAAGAGTAAAGAATTCTGTTTAAGTAAACAATCCAAGCTTGATTGTCCATTGAATAACAATTGCGTAACAACTAGTACACTATTATTAAGCACATAACATTAATGTATATATCATAGCCCTTGCTTGTTAATACGTAAATCAAATGACGCATTATTAGTTGGACAGGTGAATTAGTGAGCTGGTAGTTAGTTTAAACTTGTTGCTTTTCTTTCTTCCTTCCATTTCTGTCTAAATTTGGAAGTACACTAGGGTTACGAGGTCAGTGGTTCTGATGTGATGTGGAGTGATGCCATGGACGCATTGCGAGAAGCCGGTGCCCGAGTGTATGTAGGCCATTCTGAGCTTAATTTGAGAAAGAATAATAGTTCAGTGCCTCATGCCCTTGTTCTGTCAAGTGCGATTCGTGGAGGCAATGTGGAGATTTTATATGCCGAGTCTGTTGGAGTACCTGTGTGAGTATATTAATCTTAATTTTTTGATTGAATTTCTGTTACCTAAGTTAGACTTGGACTCAGATAGTGGTATTCTGTTCTTGTAGGTACAAGCGAGGAGCTTGGTTGGGCAGGATCACCAAAGGTTACAACCTCATTGCTGTCAGTGGTAGTCATGGTAATCTTACTTCTTTTGTGTTTGTTATTGTCAATATGTGACAAATCTATTCGATGCTAAGCTTTACTAAACATGGACAATGTTATGAGATCTACACAAGACTCAATAGTTGCTACTTCCTGGTATTTACACGGAAGCCTGAAATATGAAAAAAGTTTCCTGAGATGTATGCATTTGTGTTAGTGATTTCTCTTGGGTGAATCTGTTGTTTGAAACGAATATGCATTTGTAGTTGTGTTCAATGTCCACGTAATTATGTACAAAACCGATAATTTTATGGGATCTTGACTTGGATCATGATGTAATATCGTGTTTCCAAGGAAGCTGAAATACAAGGAACTTCAATATGTCGCTAGTAGCATAAACCATTTCGCTTGTGTTAATCAGCTCTGGCAAAACCTTGGAACTCTTCTACATTATTGGCTTAGCAATTTGATCTATGGAAACACTTCTTGGCGGAATGTGTATCCGCTCTCGTTTTTGTGCATACTCGACTGTCTTGCTCAAACATAGGTGTGAAGAAGGATTCAAGGCATAGATCATTCGAAAGAGAGAAGAACAACTCCATTGACTGAAGGGGTTATTCTGAGAAAGAGAGGAGACGAGGTCTAGGCAATATTTGGGAGGAAGAAAATTTCATGCTATAAGCAAAAAAGAAAAAAGGTTTATACTGAACCATTGTGTTATTAGCAAAAACATATGCAATTAATAGGTAAAACTCATGTTATGAGTGCATGGGTAGAACTTTTAAGGCTTGATAAGATATTTGGCTTTGAACTTTATGATATCTATCGACTGAGACTGATTCTGGAAGGTCTTTGGATACTGTCTGTTATTTAGTCTGGTAATTTGAGCTACTCTTGTTTCAGCCTTTTTTTAACACCAAAATTCACTTCTCCTTCTTTCCATTGATTTGTGAACACCAATGCAGGGAAGTCTACCACAGCTAGTATGCTTTCTTATGTATTAAATGCAATGGGGGATGATCTTACAGCTGTAATTGGGGCTTGGGTACCACAGGTAGGTTCCCTCTCCATCTTCCTCTTAGAAGTGATTTTGTACTACTCTGCTTTATGTATGAAGTTTCTTTGGATGTGCTCACTGGGAGTTTGTCAAAAGTGCTTGCAGGTCAATATTTGTTCATCGAACAGAGTTCTTTTTGTAGCACTTCGCCCCTCTTTTTATTTATTCTTTTATTTTTTCTGAAATTGCGTAAAAAAAATAAAAAATATTTGAGATTTTGAGTTAGTCATAAATTATGAACTAATGAACTAGCCCGCAACTTGACAATTTAAAACAGACTTTTCAAGTGATTAGATTTAAATATTATTTAATGGATGAAAATGGAAAGATTTTTAATCCCGATCCATGCCGTAACATTATTTTAAATCCATTCAATTTGAAAGACGAACGATGTACAAACAAGAACCAATCCCAAGGAAAAGGCCGAATAAATTGGATTGGGAAGTAATAACACTCCTAGACACCCTAATATAAGACCCAATCCTAGAAACAACAATTATTCCAATAATTACATATCCGATTTGGCCTATGGACGAATATGCAAACATACCAACTTAATTTATTGATCATTACATATAATTCAATTAAGATATTGAATGAAAATATGATTATTTTTTTTCCGATTCTCCCTTGAAAAAAGGAGGATTTTTGATTGGGTGGGTTCAAAGAAAAAGATGAATTTTTGTTTACCTTACTAACTTTTGCAAAAAGGAAGAGACTCATAGAATGGCAGAGTCAAATAGAGCGCCAATTTTCGCAATAATAGCTTGGGCCACGGCGGGATTAACAACATTTTATATGTTTCGGATCTATTTACTTACTTTTTTGAAGGGCATTTAAATGTTCATTTTCAAAATTATCGTGTGAAACACAAAACCCACATTAGAGCATTTGTATTACACTGGGTTTTTTTTAAGTCACACACAACTTACTTTTGATGCAATTACCTTCTGCAGTTTGATGAAGGAAATATCATCTGTGGAACTGGTTGCAACTTTGTATTGGAGGTATCCAATCCTTTCGCTCCTCTTTTCTTGTATCTGGTTGTCTGCATGAGTTTGATTTAGTTTGTAAAATTTTAAGAGGTTCAAAATTATTACAATTGTTATTCATGTAAGTCTAATCTATGTGCCTTCTAATGTAGGCTGATGAATATGACTGTTGCTTCCTTGGAGTAACACCTCAAATAGCTGTGGTAACAAATATAGATTGGGAACATGTAGACATGTTTCAAGACGAGGTTGGTGGTTCACTGCTTGTAATGTTTGCCATGTATACTAAATTTGATTTATTTGGTCTTGGAGATCATTAGATTGTTTCTATCTCATCTCAGGAAGCAGTTAAAACTATTTTCAGGAAGTTCATAGGGCAGATAAGGGTTGGAGGACATTTAATTTTATGCGGTGATAGGTATATATCGCTAACTTTCCGTACAAGGCTGATACATTTCATGGATTGAGTAGATTTAGCATCAAATTTTTCTTGCTCAAATAGAAACTTGTTGAAGATTTCACAAAAACAAATTGCTCACTTTCCTTAGGAAACATCTCCTGAAGGAGAACAATCAACTTTGCAATATTCTTTTCACTGCAGAAAATATGCACCTGCTGCTACTTTGTTGGTCATTGTCCTTTAGAACAGTACTCACAAAGATGTTATTCATGTACTATGCAGAGTTCACTGAATACAGTTCTTATAAAATTATGTCTCAACCAAATTATTGATGCTGCATCTAGGAGGATATGGAACATTAATCCATAACCATAAAAGTGAACTTATTAGTTGTCCTCTGATAGATACATTGATCATTCTATTACTGAAGGTCTCATTTGTGTTTTACAAACTATCATTTGGTGTCTTATGTATCTTTAGTTATAGATCACACAAATTGATCTCGTTCTGAGGCTAACAAAGGAAATATTAAATTTTCATGCCTAATGTGGTTACTAACAATGATTTCTGATTGGATTTACAGTCCAGGTGCATGTTCTTTGGTCAACAAAACGGGCTCAGGCTCTGCTCTTCCAGTTTTTCGCAATGATACATTCCAGATTTCAACTTATGGAATTTCTAGTTGTAACGATTGGCATGCCTTATCAATATCCCCAAACTCTTCTGGGGGTACTGACTATCAGCTGGTAAGTACATTTGTTCTTTAAAAGATATACCTCTAGATGAAATATACTATCTATGTAAAACTTAAATAAGTTCATTAAATTCTTAGAAATATTATCTGACAAGTCTGTTACAGTGTCACTTCAATTGAGTTATCATACTTTCTCCATTTGATTTTTGAGGTTCCAGATTTGCTTGTAGGTTAAAGAATGTATATTGACATGGATATTACCAACAAATAGGTTCTTATGAAGAAACTTTATTTTGTAGGGAAATTGTCAATTCCAACTTTCTATTGCTATTAACAAATTTGATGCTTTACAAGTTCAGTATAGTGCACAGTATTCTTGCAGATAAATGCAAAATTATTAACATGCAGAATAATTTTTTGTTGTTTTCTATTTATACCTACTTTCTGTGTTATTTGAAGTTAGTTGGAATATTTATTGTTCTCGGGCATGTAATGTAGTCTAAAGATACTATTTCCTTATTCCAGCTTCACAAGGGACTACATATTGCAGACATCAACCTACAAATGTCTGGAGTTCACAACGTTCTTAATTCATTAGCTGTAAGTAAACATGTAGAAGTTATTTTTGTTTTATCAGTGTATGTAGACATTTAAGCAGCAGAACTATTTTCTTTTTCTATGATCGTTACATCAACGGAGCCCAAAAGTGGAAAATAATTTGTTGGCTGCTCATGATTAGATCATAGTTTAGGCATCTGTATTTGAAGAAACATGGTTTAGCTTGCTAAGTCGTTTCATTTCCCCACTGATAGTAATGAGTTCTGTTGCTGCTTTGGATATTCCAACCTGCAGGTCATTACGACAGTCAGTGCTCTTTTCGCGGATCAGAAAAACTTTCTTAGTTCCATTGCTACTTTGAAGCTACACTTGCAAAATTTTGAAGGTGTTTCTAGACGTTTTGAGAGGATAGGTACAGTACGTGGATGCCATATATACGATGACTATGCTCACCATCCCACGGAGATTCAAGCTGCTCTTCAAGCAGCACGACAGAGGTTCCCGTTTCAAGAACTTATAGTAATATTTCAGCCTCATACATACAGGTATATACAAAGTGTTTTCTCCATCAGAATTACAATTAGGTTGATTGCACAATGCTTGAAATTTTCATAATTTACAGTCGTCTAGCAGCATTGAAAGAAGACTTTGCTATTGCATTCACTAATGCGGATAGGGTTGTGATTACAGAGGTATAAGTCCCATTTTGGATTTTGAATGTAAAAGCTGCTCAAGTATTAATGTATTTATCCCCATTTTGTCTCTTGGCTAAGGAGATGTAATTTGTTTCTGCTGCAAGATTTATGGAGCTAGAGAAACAAATCTGTGGAACATCAGTGGACGCGATCTTGCAATATCTATAGTTGGCCCACCATCTGAGTTCATGCCTTCCCTGGTATGCTGGAACTCACTGCATCTAAGAAAACTTCCTCACGGTTGTAGATGTTGTAGTCGCCTGGAATTTTGCTGTGATGTCCTTGTAGTTGCAAATGTTTTTGAGTATGAGAATAATCAAGTCTAATTTTACCTAAGTACCAAGTTCTTATTCTTAAGTCTAATGAATAGAGGAAAATTCTTTTCGTGAAATGTTATGGCAAGAAACAGAGGGAAGCTTCTCTTTCTCTAAATAACCCTATTTATTGTCAATGTTCGAAGAATATTGCATCAATTACAGTACTGCACAAGTCAACTAGTGTTTCACCTTGGTTAATTCCCTTCTCTTTATGGTGTTTAACTCAACAGATACAAGTGCTGGAAATGCTGGTTGTTCAGATATCCAAAGATCCCGATCATGAAACTGTCATCTTGACCCTAGGAGCAGGTGAACATTCTGATTTCCATGACTGAAAACCCTTATACAGCATAAGTCCATTGTCTAAGGAGATCCTTCTTCACAAGATGGACGGATAGGAAAACATGGAAACAAAAAAGGAATATCAATGGAAAAAAAAGACATGAATTTTGGGCTTCTTATTTACGAGATTTAATTTTGAAATCTTTTTTTTTTTCAGGAGACATAACTTTGGTGGGTCGTAAACTACTAAGTGAATTGCAGCAGAGATTGCTATAATATTCTGCTTCACGAGACTGGCTCAAGATGTTTACAGTCTGAACATATAATTGGCTAAATTTGAAGTTGAGGGTCCTAACACTCTGTAAATTCATGTGCACTAAATATATGGCTGCAAGCCTGACCTCATGATAGAGGATCTCGTCATCCAGATATGGTGATCATAATGTTCAACTACTTGAGATGTCTGCATCCATTGGTTGCTTTCCCTATTGCAGCAAACTCATCATTCTCTGGGAACAGACCCAGTCAATGATATAGAAGGGATGGAGTAAGAAAGCTCTGAATTGCACCCCAATAGTAATTCTTGAGCCCCATTGGCTCATCTCCCAGAATCACTGATCATCTTGATTCTTGAGTATGTATACTGGTAACAGTATAGTTCCTCCCTTTATGGACTGCCTCGTTAGCTTAGCAATCATGTGAAGGAGATAGGAGAGCTTATGAAGGCTTAGAGGACAGCTATGTACATTTGAAGAATGTCCCCTCATTTCTAGTTTCTTGTCGGTGCATTTATGAATACAGAAGATTGCTCATCCTTTTTAGAGAATCATATTGTGTTGTAGATCATCTATTTTTTATTTACTGCTTGTATATGGGAGATGTCCTAATTATTAATAGAATTATTTGCCTTAGCAAAAAAATGATCACCATTCACCTCTTTGGTTTCTTTTTGTAGAGAAGGAGCTTCTTCCTATGCTATATTATTTTACACCGTAAGCAATTCTATTCAATGCTTATGGAAGTCCAAACAAGTTCCGTTTCGATTGAGGCACTGTGCATATCCAGTTATCAACATCTAATGAGCTGCCGCAAAGAAAGCTACATACTTCTCTCATTAACACAGGTATCCACAAATATCTAAATTTACCACTGCTGAGGGAAATCTACTGGTGAGCACTGATTTAAGTGCAATTTCCCAGTGCATGAAAAGCAAGCAATAGACAACAGAGTAGAGATCATAGGCTGGACTCAAAGTTAGAGCAACTCAAATTAGATTGGAGGGAAAAAAACACATTTCATGCAGACGCGCATGATATAGTTTTCAGCTCAAATCCAACAAAAAAAACAAAACAATTTTACTAATCTTCATCTATCCTACAAACAGAATCCTGAATAGTCACAAAGGAAGAACGCAAACGTTTAACTCTACTATACACACTTTTCTTGTTTCAGAGGACCTTCCAGAAAACACAACCAAACAATAACAGAAGGCTTACCAAGGCGACTACTGAGAAGTCTATCGTCCAAAAAATGAGAAAAATCCACGTTTCTTTGGCTCCTCCTCCATCATTACAGTCTCCATACTATCTTGCTCCACCAACCTCCAAGCTGCTTGTTCAAATGCCAGACCTGCCAAAGCTGGTGGCTTGTTCAACACAAGGGGATAACCTCTGTTGGTACTTCTAATAACTTCGGAATCCTCGGGTATTACCCCCAACAATGGAAGCCCCAACATTTCTTGCACGTCCAATACAGACATCATATCTTCCCCTTTTATCATGTCCGTCCGAACCCTGTTCACAATCATCTTAATATCCCTTATTCCATCACATTCTAACAATCCTGTCACTCTATCTGCGTCTCGTAAGCTGGTAATATCCGGCGTTGTCACTAGGACAGCCTCATTTGCCGGAGTTATAGCCGTAATAAACCCGGCATCAATGCCAGCGGGGCAATCAATGATAATGAAATCTGGCCCACCATCATCACGAGCTTTTAGGGCATCCACGAGCCAAACCAACGCTTTCCCACCAAACCCTATCGGCAATTTGGATCTGGGCTTGGAAATACACAGCAGCTCGAAATTTGACCACCGCTTATCACGTACAAGAGCCTGATCAAGTCGGCAATCGCCGTTGAGAACCTCGACAACAGTATAATTGACCCTGTTTTCTAAGCCCAGAAGGAGGTCAAGGTTGCGGAGACCAACATCGCAATCAATGGCGACAACAGAGAAGCCGAGACGAGCTAATGAAAGGCCGATATTGGCTGTGGTAGTGGTCTTGCCGACGCCGCCTTTGCCGGATGTAATGACGACGACTCTCGGGGTCTCTCCGGCGAGTTGCGGCTTGCGGTTGTACTGAAGCATAGCATGGATGCAAGGGTAGAAGTTTCTAGAAGGCCTGAAGGGGGGAACGGGTTTTAGGGTTTTGGGGGATAAGGAATTGGGAGGGGTAAAGGAGGAAGAGTAGAGAGAGGAGGTTTTAGGGTGCTGCAGAGATAACATTTTTGTGTTGAAGAATGAGAAGCGTGCTGTATTAGGGTGAGAGAGGAAACTTCACAACGACATGTTTTTGATGTCTTCTTGGAAGAAAGGGGAAGAAGACGGCACTGGAAGTGAAAAAGGTAAGATATCTTTCTTGCTGCTTCAGCTGCTTAAAATCAAATCAAAACCAATTATCCCAAAAAAGTTATTTATTTGTTGATGGTCAATTATTGACTTGGCAACTTTGGTAACTATTTTATTTTTTTAATAATTTTTTATATTTATTAAATATTTTTTAATTTAATTTTTGTTTTATTTGTCAATTTTGACAAATCAGAGAATGACAACTTTTTTGAGTTATTATATCCTTAATTTATTAATACTGAGTTAATGTTTTTGAATATGAGTACATAAATATATATATATGGGATTAGAGGACGAGCAATGACATTTTAATTTTATTTAAGAGCAAAAATAATAATTGTATAATTAAAGGTCAAAATGAAAATTTTGAAGAACTCATATATGTTCTTACTTTTGTTGTGGGTCCATAAGGATATTTTTGTAATTGTGTTAAATTAAAGAGTTTCTATTGGCAAACTTCTGACAAGCTTGTTTTGACATGTTTTAGAAAGAAAGTTATAAACTAATTTAAAATAAATTGTATTTGAATAGTTAATTTTTTCTAAAATTATTTTTAAGGATTACAGAGTAAATATATTTTGGTATTAAGTTACATAATATGATCACCATTAAAGTTTGTATCTTGATTATTAAAATAGTCATAAAAATGATTTATCAATATTTTTTATTTAATTTACAAAAAAATCAAAATTAGTTACTAAAAGAGAAAATAATGTTTGATTATCAAAATATTAATAATTTGATAATGTATTCATCGAGAGATTAAAAGTTAATAATTTTTCATTTCTATGTAGGATATTTTCTTAATATCAAATATATTAAACTATTTAATAGAGAAAATTTGAAGAAAAAGATTAATATTCAAATTCTGAGGAATATTAAAATACAAACTATAGAAAAATAAGGACTTAAAAAAATAAAGAAGAACAACAAAAGAAAATATCAATAGAAAAGAATTGTGTTGAAAAATATAAAGGAAGAAAAAAATTAAAAAAATAAATAAAAGAAAAAATAACCTTAAAAAAAGACAAGAATATTGATTATTTTGTTGGGGGTAAGATATAGAGTTTTCTTTTACGGCATGGTATTTAGAGTTCAATTTCAAATTTTTTTAGTTAATTTAATTTAGAATTTAATATTTAGATAAGTGTTAGGGGTCGTTTGGTGTGATGGATAAGGGATATTAATCTCAGGATAATTTTTTAGTGGCCCTTAATTCGTTGTTTGGTTGCACAGACTGGGATAACTTATCCTAGGATTAACAATTAATCCTGGGATAAGTTATACCTCCAGGAGGTGGAATAATAATCCCAGGATAACTTATCCTGGGATAAAGTAAGGGAAATAACAAAAATACCCTCCT
>JBCEWC010009395.1:0-18783 GCA_038996855.1 Solanum aculeatissimum
CAACTTTTTTTCAGCTACAGCACTTTATCCAAACACATAATTGCTTATTTTTCAAATAAATTTCAGCACTTTAAAAAGTACTTTGAAAGCACTTTTTATAAGCTATTTTTTTTCAGCTAAGCCAAACGGGCTCTTAGTTTACTAGACTTATAACTTATTTGAGGCCAGGAAGAACCACGGAACTACTGCTACTACAGCAGGAAGAGGTTGCTGCAGCTAAAATATTGCCAACAAAGGAAACTGAAAGCAATCTCCTTCCCCTGACGGATAAGTAGAAAGTCATACTGAAGGACACCAAAACAAATAAGATAAATAAGGCAATGAAAACTGAGTAAAACTTCACTTACCTCAAAGGTATCTTATCATTCTGATGTTGGAGTACAATAACTACATCTTTACTTGTCCAAACAAGACTTTCATCTTCCATCATAAGATGTTCATCCACGTCAGCTAGAGATAGAACAAACCTGTAAACAAGGAGGAGATTGTTAGAGCATGATACTCTTGTTCAGAACGGCGGGAATAGGAGAAAAGATCTGGAATTTAGGCTTAGATATTTTTTATCTTGTTGGGGAATTTTTATGTCAGTGTAAAATGTAGAGAACCTGAGTTATGGAATATTGGATGGAGATAAGTCTAGATGGAGCCGAGTGGAAGGGATAGTGAGGATTCATATAGCCGACCCCGACTAAGTTGGGAATAAGGCTTAGTTATTTTTGAATCCATTCATTGTCAAACAAACAGAAGAAAAAAATCAAACTTCAAAAGAAATAATCAGAACAGCCAAATAGAAGAGAGATGTATCATTGGCAATGCTCTTTCGGCATTTCTGCAAAATATATCTAATAATTCAGCAATCAAATTGCTATGGGTCAACTATGTAAAAACGGAACAGCATGCAGTACAAGTTTGCTTTCATTCATCAATTTTAATCATGACATAAATAAAAGATGATACAAGCAGTCTAATCGCTATTGTTGCTATCCATGAAGTCCAATATCAAAGGCCAATTCAATGATTGATGCAGAATCATTTGATGAACATATCTAACCATCGAGTGCAATAGGTAAAAAGGTTCATGACATAAAATACACACAAGCTTCTGCAGATCAAAGACAAGTCCTTTAGCAGAACTAGTAATTGGTCACTGAGCAAATAAAGAAAGCAGCACTATCAAGTTAGTTCCCAAGGCTTTGATCTAGTGTTAAGAGCACAGCGGGTAGGCGCATGTCACTGGTTCGAACCTTGCAACAGACAAAAACTTGGTATTTAAATGGAGAAGGGTAGAGGGGCAGGCCCATTATCCACCAGTATTGAGCCTTGCACCAATGCTCCTTGGTGATTTCTCAGTTATAAGAAAATAGCACTATCGATTTGTACAGCAATATTTCTGATGTGTTTATTCAGTATCAGAAGGCAATGTCAAACATCAGAGAGAAGCGTTATCAATACAGCAGTTATAAGCAATCGGCAAAAGGCGTGAGATAAAAAGAAGTTGTGCTCACACTGGAATAACTCTGGTACCATATGTGCGATACAAATCACCTTGTTTCTTCTTTTCTACTGTTCTTTTCTTCTCTTTCTTTCGATTCTGGTTATAAGTAGCCCAGATAGGTTTATGCTTTAGTACAGAATCACTTGTACCATCACTCTCATCCATCCAGTGCTAGAAAAAAAAAAATGGATTTAGAACAATCAGGCAAAGAGTAAAAGGTATACGCATGTGCAATGAATAGATATTGATATATACAAGCCACATAGGTGTGTTTTGCAGAATACTTGCGAGGCAAGGAAATGGAGAAACCAACCTGGCGGAGAAAAAATTTACTTGAGAGTGAAGGGTCAGAAACCTCAAGTAAACCAGCAGCTAGCACATCTGCGGATCGTTCCATCTCCTGCATTTGTCAATTGCATTGAGAATTATGTTATAAGAAACTCCTAATAACCAATTCGACAGAAACATGAGAAGACCAAAACAAATGAATAAATGAACAAAGATAAATAGAGACATCAGATACCAAACAAGATATGACAACCCCTGGATATGTGGAAATAAAAAAGAGATGTCAATACCAGATACTCCTTCTGTTTTAATTTGTTTGTTTGGTTTTGACCTGACACGGAGTTTAAGAAAGTAAAAAGACTTTTGAACCTTGTGGTATTAAACTAAACATGTGTAGAATGCACCAAAATGCCCTTTAATCTAGTGATCTTAAACATACCATGTGGAAAGTTGAAACTAAAGAGTTGCAAAAAAAGGAAAGAGGCATTCTTTTTTAAATGGACTAAAAAGGAAGGACAAACAATTTGTAACAGAGGGAGTACAACATTTGCCTACTGAAACTATCTGAAGACCCTTTCTCACATATACTCTTAACCCATTTCACATCCAACTGCATTTATCATCTCAATGGTGGTAACATAGAATAGGGGAACAGGAAATCAGGAACCACCTCTTTAAGGATCGCACCATCAAGATACATCTTTGTATGTACATGGAACCGTCCATCCTTCTTTGTTTCTTGAAGGGAATGACCACGCATGGCTTTTGATACAGCTATAGACAATTTCTCATGGCGATGCAAAGCATGTGAACCTCCAATCATCACTACTTCCTGTTCTTTGTGAAGCATTTTCTTCACCTGTAGGTCAAAACTAAAAGTTCATAATTCATGTATAGCCCTGGTTCCATCTAAATTTTATGATTTGTGTGAGAGAGAGAGAGAGTATACTTCATGTCATAAAGAAAAATAGCCTAATTTAATCAGCAAGAATAGGATTAAAATCTCAACAAAGTAGCAGTCAACACCCTCCACCCCATTCCTTGTGATAAGTAACCAAGTAGACGTCTTTAAAATGGCATTCTCTACCAATAAGGATTGATGCCAAGTATATTAAGAAAGTATCTGCTTCATCAACATCTGAAAGCTTTACATGTAGTTTTCAAAAGAAACAGAATTTGAAGACATATCAACCATCCAAGTCACTGAATATTGAATACACAGAAAACCATCATAAAAGACCAGGATAATGTGGTAAGAATTTTACCTCCGCTTCTATCGCTCCAACATCAAGACTATAGTTATAGCCCCTTGTCATGATATTGAAGCGATTATGATTTTGGAGGACAATGATAGGGATAAGCAACCTTGTTGTCATATCGACAGTTTCAAACCTAATGTATACATGATAAAAACACTAAGATTGTATTAGAATAAAGAACAAAGTTGTTCTGTAACTGCCACAAATATGAGCACAGAGAAAGCAGGGACAGGGACACTATCCGTAGTTATCCTATATGACGAAAATAAACACATCTAATCCTCAGGATGGTATCTTCATAAGTATGCAAAGAAACAGATAGATCTGCAATTGCCAATGCCTTTTAGTTTTCTTCCTCTTAAATGCTATGAGCCATAAACTACTAGGGATAAAAGTTCAAGAATCAAATACATGCTTAAACACTTATCAAGTGCCTTAAAAACCATGATAAACATCATCAAAAGTAACCAAAACAGACTTACCTTGTGTGAGGAAATAAAAAGACTTTACCTAACATCCGGAGCTATGACATGCTCAATGGTGGTTGCAACTAGAGAGGCAAGCTGACCAACAAAAATATCATGAGCAGCAACACCTGACCCTTTGTGAAGTACAACATTCCGCAAACGAGGCAATGATCTGGAACTAATGCTTCCTTCATCAGTTTCAATCTTTCCATAAGTGCAAGGACCTGCTGAGAGGTCAACCACAACAAACCTGAAAAAATAATGCTAGGAAACTCAAGTTTCTGTAGAAAATGTTAAAGCTTATTTAAATTTCAATTGATTTTTCAGGTGACAATTAAAAATATGATTCAACCACATAAACTATAAGGTATTTTTACAAAATATGAGATCTTAAAACAAAATACGAAAAACCAAAAAGGAAGGCAAATTTGATAGATCACTAGACAGTCATACGAAGAAAGTGAGATCAGCAGGAACTTTTTCACAGAACCATTTTTAACGTTTAACACTAAGTTACAGAAAACCCATCACCTTTTACCTCCACTACTTATTTCTGGCCCAAACAGAACATCCTGCTTGCATATGTAAGTTAATACAAGGGTTTAAACCTTCTGAGAATACATTAAGAAGCTAAAAGACCGAAGGACTGAAGGTACAGAAGTACATCCAGACAAAGAAAGAAATTAATCATAAGCTCTTTATGCCACATAATCACAAGATCTGTAGCTTTAAACCCACAGCAGAGGTGTTAAAACAGCAGAAGTCTATGCAATTCACGAAAACCATGTAAAAGAAAATAGGATGCTCGAGTTAAAAATAAACATTGATTCCATCATAGAGTCAATCTTGGGCCAGAAATCAATTAGCATATGAAGGCAGACTAAAGGTACTATACTATTATCCAACTAGAGGATGCTCAGCAATTTTCTTGTTTAAAGGGCACATTTTGTTATCCCTCATCCGTTCTCTGCATAACTAAAATAACTATTTCTATATCAAGTGCAATGCACAAGATAAAACCAACAATACCTGCCAGAGCCAAGCCAGACTTGAGAAGCCCCCCCTCCATTATAACGATAGCGATATACGTAATCTCCTTCTTGTTTTTTCATCTCTTCCTCATTAAGTTGTGTAACTCTTCCATACATTAAACTGTCCAGGTCAATGTCCTTGTTCCTTGGATCCAATCTTACCTGCAATGAAGTTTCCATGGTAACAATAGTCAGTTAATTAATGTCCCTATTCAACAGTCAGAAAAAGAAACTTAGTTAACAAGGTTTGAAGTCTGATGTAATGGGCTAGTGTTCAACAACTGACTTCTTGATAAGGACTGTAATACTCCACATGTTAAAAGGGTCGAATTATGGAAAATGGGTGCAAGTCTGGCTTCTGGTATGGTGATGTACGAGCCCCATCTATGGCCCGTGGTTGGGTTTACAGGTCATGGATAAACCTCGTGGGTGGGACAAAGACTTGGTGAAAATTTGGAAGTTGGGTTGGATGTACGAAGGGTCCGTAAATTGTTCTACGAGTCGTGGATGAGGTTTGCACTAAGTTCAACAGGATGAGACCATGTACAGGTCGTGGTTTGGTTGACGGGTAGTAAATAGGTTTCGTGGTTTAAGTTCTGAGATGTAAAATTTTTGAAGTGTTGGGGGTATCTACGGACCGTAAATTGGTCCCTGAGTTGTAGATGAGGCTCAGAGAAGGGTGCAATAAAGTTTCAACAGGATGAGACCATGTAAGGGTCGTGGTTTGGTTGACGGGTCGTAAATAGGTTTCGTGGTTTGAGTTCTAACATGTAAAATTTTCTAAGTGTTGGGGGTATCTACGACCCGTAAATGGAACTATGGGCTATAAATGAGGGTTCGTACATTAAAGGTCAAGTTTTAGGTTTTTTGAAGTTTGGGGGTGTAACCAGGACGAAACCCCCCATCTACGAGCCGTATATTGACCTACGACCCATAGACCAGGGTCGTGGTTTTCCCCAACAGTTTTTAATGAAGGGCATTTTTGACCTTTCATCGCATCCTAAGTCCTAAACGACGTCGTTTTGACGCCTAGAACTACCTATATAAGTCCTAAACTATCCCAAACCCTTCATTCCAAATCATTCTCCTAATTATTCTAAGTCCCATTGCCCAATTTCTCTCAAGGCTCTTCGAAGGCAAGAACTAAGGTTTCATGATTTTCTCCTACAAGCTCAAATTTCTTCTATAGATTCCCCTCTCAGGTGTGTGGGTTTCATTCATGGGTTCCTTCCACCCACGAAGCCCAAGTATTTTCAACCCATTATTTTAGCTTTAAGCTATGAAAATTTTATGGGCTTTACAGTATTACTTTACATGGTTTATCTACTGTTATATGATGTATTCTGCTATGAATTGATATCTCATTACAAGGAATTGATGACTTATAAAGTTTTTTCATGATAAGCTACCTAGGGTTTAAAAGTTCATGGTTGGTTTTTATAAATCATCCAAATTGATTAATTTCATGATATTATTGCTTAATCTCCTTGCATTGCATGATTGAAAGTCTGAATGCATTGAATCCACCTAGTTTTACTCTATGTTTCAATGAATTTATGACTTGAATGATAAGGGTTCCAATTAAAGGCTAAGTTGCTCGGACTCTTCACTTTTGGTGTTGCACCCGTGTCGACACGACATGGGTGTGGGTGTGGGATCTGTGTCCAATTTGGTCAACCGATTTTGGGTGCTTTGACCAAAATCGACGAGGAAAGTTTGACGGTTTTAATGATTTTTGTAATCAATACAAAAGCTAAGGTGAAATTGAAAAAAATGGAATACCTTTTATATAGAAATTTCTATGTCACACCTTCTTTAATCTCCTTCCAAGATTTTCTTCAAGCTCTCCACATAATATCTCATATTTAGGTTTTATCACTCTATATTTAGATATTTTGATTATTTTTAGGCGAATCACCGCACCCGTATCCATACATGGATCCATATCCCCGGATCTTAAAAATTAGATCATGAAAGATCTGACCTCTAGATTCGCACCCGTATCGGACACTCACACCCGAGTCCGAGCAACTTAGATTAAAGGTTTATGAAAGTTATTTAACTATGTCTTCATGGAGTCCCTTCCAAGAACACGAATGAATGAATTATGATGAATGATGAATGAATGCTTGGTGAAAGGACAATTCTAACCTAATCATGGATTCACATGTGAAAGGACAATTCTCATAGGGATGACTCACCCAAGGTTTCATGAGTTACTCATATGAATGATGACTTTCGATGACATAACGTTATGATTGATTTATGAATGACTATGATGTTATGATATACTATTCTGTGGGATCTGAATTAGCACCGAGAAGGCTTGAGGTGGGGTTTGGTCTGATGGACGTTAAGGTTATCCACCCAAGGGAATCCTAGTAGCAACCTCTTGTCTGAAACTATGTTACCACCACAAGTTGTCTGTTTAGGCTACACTAGTGGATCCACAATAAACCCCTGACAGTTGACTGTGTCCTCACGAAGTTCTTCCTGGCAAGTTGTCTCCCCAGGGTTACATTAGATTCCATGTTATAGCTTGCATAGTCCTATTGTTGGTTATGGTCTCATCCCACTATGCATGATCCCTTAAGATGTTCATATTGCTTAAATCATGGTTTAAATGCGTTGATCATGCATTTGTACATATGATATTATTCTTCGTTATGATATGCATATTGTTAATTATGATACTTATTGCTCTCTTTCATTGCATTGCATCCCACATACTTAGTACATTCCAAGTACTAATACATACTTTATGTTTACATTATCTAACAATGTAGGGACAAGTGACGCTCCTCCTCCTCGTACTCGTGGTTGATCTTGAGTTGTGATTGAAGACCAATTGGTGAGCCCTCATGCTTCAGAGACAAACCTACTAACTTTCTTGCTTGTTATGTTTTGACTTTGAGGCACTTATTTTGCATTTCATTTGAAGGTGAGCTTTGGACATGTCTTAGGCCCCGTCTATTCTAAGACTAGAGGTATTGATGGACATATGTATGGATGTATGATGCCACCCTATTAATTTTGCTAGTGCCTTATGTTAAATCCCTTAGTCCCGTTTCCCCTTAATTTTTGCTTTTAATTATGTTCATTACCTATGAAATGCTTGAATAAATGTTAAAGAGGCTTGCATGAGGGTCCCTCGAGGTTCTCATTCATCGTGTTTGGATTGTGTCAAACTTGGTATCAAAGCACGAGGTTTTGAAGTGTCCTAGGGAGTCCAACATACCGCGTCAAGTAGAGTCTTGTTCATGGGTGTGAAGCGCCACATCTATGAATAGGAAGCTACAAGCCGTTTTAGGAACTTTCCCATCTTTCATGATTTCATATTGTGCCTTAGAGTTTTCCTAAGACTTCCTCCATCTAACGAATCGTTAATTTGCACTTTTCAAACAATGCCTCCAAGAAGGGCACCTGTGCGAAGAGAGGTTGATCCAAATGAGGGCCAAGCTCTTCCCGTCCCTCAAGCTCCCCGTGAGGAAATGGTCACACATGCGGAGTTCTGAAATGTCATCACAACGTTGGCTCAAGTCGTGGCCAACAAAGGTGTTGCTCCTCCTCCTCCTCAAGTGCCTACCCTAACTACTAGGATCCGAGATTTCATGAGGATGAATCCACCCAATTCCATGGATCTAAAGTTGATTAGGACCCTCACGTGTTCATTGATGAGGTCTACAAGATTGTGGCAATTATGGGGGTGCCTTCAAATGAGAAGGTCGAGCTTGGGCCTACCAACTTAAAAGTGTGGCCAAAGTGTGGTATGACCAATGGGTGACGGAGAGAGGTGAAGATGTGGTTCCTATTGAGTGGGAGGAATTCAAAAGCACCTTCTAGATTTGTTCTTTCCATTGGTGCTAAGGGAGGCCAAGATCCAAGAGTTCATCAACCTTCGCCAAAGGAACATGAGTGTGAGGGATTATGCCCTCAAGTTCACCAAGTTGTCTAGATATGCACCTTTCACGGTCGCCGATCTGAGGGCAAGAATGAGTAAGTTCATTTCTAGTGTTTCGAACTTAGTGTCTAAGGAGTGCAAGATTGCTATGTTGATGAAAGAAATGGACATCTCTCGATTTATGACCTATGCGGAGCAAGTTGAAGATGAGAAGTTGAGGGAGCGAGCTAGAGAGTCCAAAAAGGCTCGAATTGATGGTGGCAAATTCTCTCACCAAAGGCTCAAATATGGTGGCAATGGCAAGTTTCATGATGGACAAAGGCAATCCAGACATGGCTCTTCAAATACCATGGCTCCAAGGTTCAACAAGGACAAAGGATGCCACCCCAAGGCACAAGGGGGTATGAGGTCCAAGCTACTCCAAAGTGTAAGTAGTGTGGAAAAATGTCACCACGGTGAGTGTTTAGCTGGTTCCGATGCATGCTATAGGTGTGGTAAGCCCGGTCATTATGTCAGGGATTGTAGGGGTGGTGGTGTTAGGCCCCAAGGCCAAGGTGTACAAGGTGGGCAAGCTCAAGGTGGTGGACAACGTACAAATCGATTTTATGCTCTCCATGCAAGGCAAGAAGTTAAGGAGACTCTTAATGTTGTTACCGATATGTTAAAAGTCTTTAATTTTGAAGTGTATGCATTGTTGGATTCGGGTGCCAATTTGTCTTGTCACACCTTTTCTTGCAAATAGGTTTAATGTATGTCCCAAGGTCTTATTAGAACCTTTTTCGATTTGTAACCCCATTGGTGAGTTGGTTGTAGCAAAAAGAGTCTATCGAAATTATCCCATGTCGGTTTTACATAAAGTTATTCCTTGTGATCTTGTTGAACTTAGTATGGTTGATTTCGATTTCATTCTTGGTATGCATTGGTTGCATGCCTCGTATGCCTCCATGGATTGTAGAACCCATAGCGTCATATTCCAATTCCCTAATGAGGCTATTCTTGAATGAGAGGGTAGCAATTCGATGTGTAAAGGTCGGTTCGTTTTCCATCGTAAAGCCCGTAAGATTATTGCTAAGGCCTAAGGGATTTGTCAATCATATTGTGAGGGTTAGAGATGTTACTTCCGAGGTCCCTTCTCTTGATCGGTTCCCATTGTCAACGAGTTCCCCGATGACCTACCCAGTGTTCCTCCCGAAAGGGAAATAAACTTCGATATAGATCTTCTTCTCGATATCCAAACTATCTTCATCCCTCCATATCGCATGGCCCCGACGAAGTTGAGGGAGTTGAAGGAACAATTGAAGGACTTGTTGGAAAAGGGTTTCATTAAGCCAAGTAGGTCTCCATGGGGTGCTCTCATGTTGTTTGTGAGGAAGATGGATAGATCACTTCGAATGTGTATTGACTACTGGCAATTGAACAAGGTTTACCATAAAGAACAAGTATCCAATTCCAAGGATAGATGACTTGTTTGACCAATTGCAAGGGGCTAGTCATTTCTCCAAAATTGATCTTCGATTCGACTATCATCAGCTGAGGGTAAAGGAGTGTGACATTCCAAAGGCGACTTTTAGGACAAGATATGGTCACTTTGAATTCCTAGTTATGTCTTTTGAATTGACCAATGCTCCAGCGGTGTTTATGGACTTGATGAATAGGGTCTTCAAGCCTTACCTCGACATGTTTGTGGTGGTGTTCATTGACGACATCTTGGTCTACTCTAGGAGTGAGAAAGAACACAAGGATCACTTAAGAGAGGTACTTCAAACCTTGAAAGACAAGCAATTGTATGCAAAGTTTAGCAAGTGTGAGTTTTGGTCGAAAGAGGTGGGCTTTCTTGGGAACATGGTGTCCGGTGATGGGAATAAAGATGGATCCAAATAAGAGAGAAGTGGTAAGGAATTGGCCTAGACCGTTGACTCCATCAGATATTAGGAGCTTTTTGAGTTTGGCGCGGTACTATAGAAGGTTTGTTGAGGGTTTCTCATCTATCGCTTCGCCCTTGACGAAACTGACTCAAAAGAAGGCCAAATTCCAATGGTCGAATGAATGCGAGAAAAGTTTCCAAACATTGAAGGATTGACTTACTTCGGCCCTTATCTTGACACTATCGAAAGGTTTGGATGGATTTGTGGTGTATTCTGATGCTTTACGTGTCGATTTGGGTTATGTCCTAATGCAAAATGGTGAGATCATAGCCTATGCTTCAAGACAATTAAAAGTGCAGGAAAGGAACTATCCAGCTCATGACCTTGAACTGACGGCGGTGGTGTTTGCTTTGAAGATATGGTGACACTATCTTTATCGGGTACATGATGTGTTCACCGATCACAAGAGTTTACAATATGTCTTTAGCCAAAGGGACCTAAACTTGAGGCAAAGGAGATGGCTCGAACTCCTCAAGGATTATGACATGAGTGTGTTATATCATCCGAGCAACGCAAATGTTGTAGTTGATGCACTTAATAGAGAATCTATGGGAAACGTGGCTCATGTTGAGGATGATAAGAGGGAGTTAGTAAAGGATGATCATCGATTGGCCCAGTTGGGAGTAAAGGTGAGTGATTTCAATGACGGTGGTATACATATGCAAAATCGATTGGCCTAGGGTTTGAAAGTTCATGGTGGGTTGTTTTTATGAATCATCCAAATTGATGAATTTCACGATATTATTGCTTAATCTCCCGGCATTGCATGATTTAAAGATTGAATGCATTGAACCCACCTAGTTTTACTCTATGTTTCAATGAATCTATGGCATGAATAATAAAGGTTCCAATTAAAGGTATGAAAGTTATTTAATAATGTCTTCATGGAGTCCCTTCCAGGAAGACGAATGAATGAATTATGATGAATGAATGTTTGGTGAAAGGATAATTCTCACCTAATCATGGATTCACATGTGAAAGGACAATTCTCACATTGATGAATCACCCAAGGTTTCAAGAGTTACTCGTATGAATGATGACTTTCAATGACTTAACGTTATGATTGATTTATGAATAACTATGATGTTATGATATACTATTCTGTGGAACTTGGCACCGAGAAGGCTTGAGGTGGGGTTCGATCCGGTGGACGTTAAGGTTATCCACCCTAGGGAATCCTAATAGCAACCTCTTGACGCTAAGGTTATCCACCCAAGGGAATCCTAGTAGCAACCTCTTGTCTAAAACTATGTTGCCACCATAGGTTGCCTTTTTAGGCTAGGCCAATGGATTCACAATTAGCCCCTCACTGTTGATTGTGCCCTCACGGAGTTCAACCTGGCAAGTTGTCTCCCCTTCCAATGTAGGGGGTTACATTGGATTTCATGTTATAGCTCGCATAGTCTTATTGTCGGTTATGGTCCCATCCTACTTTTGTATGATCCCTTAAGATGTCCATATTGCTTAAACCATAGTTTAAATGCATTGACCATGCATCTCTACATATGATCTTATTCTTTCTTATGATATGCATATTGCGAATTATGATACTTATCGTCTCTTTCATTGCATTACATCCCACATACTTAGTACATTCCAAGTACTAATGCATACTTTATGCCTATATTATCTAACAATGTAGGGACAGGTGACACTCCTCCTCCTCGTACTCGTGATTGATCTTGAGTTGTGATTGAAGACCAATCAATGGGTCCTCATGTTTCGAGGACAAACCTACTTACTTTCTTGCTTGTTATGTTTTTAGACTTTGAGACACTTATTTTGTATTTCATTTGAGGGTAAGCTTTGGACATGTCTTAACCCCATCTATTCTAAGACTAGAGGTATTGTTGGACACATGTCCATATGATGCAACCCTATTACTTTTGCTAGTGCCTTGTGTTAAATCCCTTAAGTCACGTTTCCCCTTAGTTTCCACTTTTAATTATGTTCATTACCTATGAAATGCTTGAATGAATGCTAAGAGGCTTGGATGATGGTCCCTCGGGGTTCTCTTTCGTCGTGTTACGCCTAGGGCTTAGCCTGGGTCGCGAAAAGGACGAACAACAATCAAAGCTAGTGAGAAATAAAAAGTTCGAATTTATTTTAACAAATATTATGGAAAAAAGTCAATCTGAACACTTAGTATACTTCAGAATAAAATCAAACAATTCAAAGAAATCAAGAATTTGATGGTCAAGTTTGCTACACAGACCTTATCAAAGTTAACAATAAAGATTACAGTAGGCAAAGGTCTATCCATCTCTTCAGCAGACTGTCCCCAACTCTCAAGATCAAATAGGTAAGAATAAAGTTTCTGAAATTCTGGTTCCACAGCAGTTGCCTCAACTTCAAAAAGGGGAACTTCTCTTCCAAAATCAGTCTACAAAATACAAAACAGGGTTGACATTTGATTTTGATTTCATGAAGTAGAAACTTAAAGATCTGAGACAAATTCAGAGTTGAAATTATCTGGTACAGTCACCTCTCTTGTATTTCCAGCAGGCACCATTGCTGCCTTAAGTGCTTTCTCCAAGGCTATAAGTTCTGGCTGCCCAGCCTGCAGCAACAGGTGACACGAGAAATTCAACAGTAGCCATATATTATTAGCACCAACAATTTCATTTTCACCTTAGAAACATCTTTCAGAGTACTCCAAACTTCTTTGGTTCATTAAGTACTCCCAAACATCTAATTTTTTATTCATCATATATTTTTAGGCAAGGGACACCAAAAATATAATTAACAGCAAGGAGTATATCCATTCTTCTACAATTGTCTGTTGAAGGAAAACTTTTTTCTCATCGGAATCCCCACCCAGTGAATGTTTTAGTTCGATAAAGTTAATAATTTCCTGCCTTATATCTAGATGAAAACAACTTTATCGTTGAGATAATTTTGTTTTTTTGGAGATAAATCTAGATTGCAACAACTACAACTACTAACATGCTGCAAGTTTGCAACCCCAAATTACTATAAATCGCTATTGGGATATGAATTTTTTGTTTTTTTTAAATTGTTCAGAAAACTAGCGTTTTTGTCTTATTGCTAGGATTAAGCCATAATCCCAGTTCAAAAACCTCACTAAATTAGGCCATCTGACTTCTATCTAGTGGTGGAATTTCAAATTTATATTTCACACAATAAGTTCTCGATATCCTTAGTATTGGGATCTTGCTTGCTAAGGACAAAGGAATTCAAGCTAATATTGTCTAATTAAACATTTTGAGGCATAAGAGTTGTGAACGATAACAGAGACATATTCATAGTAATTGTTACCATTTCTACAAAACATCATTGGAAAGCAACCATTGGTGAGAAAGCAGTAATCATGACTGCAGTGTAGCTCTATGCAAAATCAGAAGAGATCTCTAAACACAAAACGAAAACAACCACGATTCTAAAAGCATATGGTACAAGTATATATCATAGATTGGAGGAAGCTCACCAGAAATGTATTATATACTATGTGATGCTCAATATCAAGTGGTTGGCCCGTCTCCAAACACGAGGGCCTATGAGATGGGAAACTGACTTTCAGAAACTCCTCCAACTTTGGAGAATCTAATGCGTACCTATAGCCCCCATCGCCACTAAAACCAACAAGAACTATGTTGACTTCCAGAGGAACTTGAAATGGAACCTGTACAATACTAACACGATTAGGCATCTGAACAGAGCTTTTATATGAAGAGAATTTGAAAAAGTATATAGCCTGCATTATAACCTCAAGTCATCAATTGTCTGGCCCCGAGGTTCACCCATAACCTATTATCTGTTTCTCTCGTCACGGAACAGATAAGATCAATTTTGGGCCAAGCCACAGTGCTAGCAGCTAATTACATTTGTAAAAATTTCCAAGTTTCAATGTATAGGACTTTTGAGTTGACTCATAACTAAATAGTGCAAAAGCAATTACAGCCATAACGAGGATTTATAAGATCCAAAACACATAAAAGATAAAAATTGGGAGACTAGCAGTCGAATTTAATACGAACTTCGAACTAATTTGACTAAATTCCCACTCTAGTTTGAGCAGTGAGTCAGCGAGCAGATAAAAGTCCCAATTTTTCCATGAATTTTGCAATAAATGATAATAAAGAAGAAAATTTAATTCAATTTAGGAATATTAGATCTACCTCGGCACGAGAATGAAGCATTTGACGAACTTCCGATCGAACGTTGTCTTTAACGTCTTGAAAAGCTCCATGATGCCACTGTTGGTGACCAGGATCTCTACGATAGGCTTGAGATGCTGATTCGGACTGAGTCACGAGCAGACTCAGTGCAACTATTGCTATGCAGAAACAGCTTGTTATTTGAACCATCCTGTACTTTCTATTTCTTTTTCCTTCTCAAAGGTGTAGCATTTGAATGCGGCTACGCCGAAAACGATATCGGCAGAGCAGAGTTCAGTTCTCCGGCGAGAGGAATCCCAGTGGCCGGGAATGTTTGACCGTTTCACTGGAGAAGAACTGACGGAGGGAGACTGACTGAGCTTAATCAAAATTCCATAAGTGTTCCTGTTACGTCTGCTATTTTACGTTTTTTCTCCGTTAAGTTAAAAATGCCCTCCTCGTGTTATTTTGCTCCTCAATATTTTGTAAAAATTAGGGATGTGCAAAAAATGATAAATTGAATGATAAAAATGTTATTGGGTTATTAGGTTATTTGATAAAAATGTTATTGGGTTATTAGGTTATTAAGTTTTCAGTGATTTTGAAAAAAAAAAATTATTGAGTTATCGGTTCGATATCTGTTTTTACTTTTAGGTTATTGATTTAACCAATTACCCAATAAGATTATAATAATTTACTATTTTACTCATCCGTAAATATAAAATATTGATAATTTAATAATAACGTGCCCGTAAAAATAACTCTATTTTAAATTAAAATGAATTAATATTTATTATTATATCTTTAAAAATTAATTATTAAAAATTATTAATTTATTTAGTTAAAAATACAAAATTAATATTATTAGTACATATTTTTCTTTGTTATAATATCAAAATATTATTTTTGTATCTATTTATTGTTGACACCCAATTTTGACCATCCACGACATAAATTAGCTATCAAGCTTCTTCGAATTTTTAATAATTCAAAATAATTACTCAAAATAAATTAAAATGAATTTCAAAATTTCCTTAGATTCTTATGATAATCCGTCAATTTTTAAAATGTTATGTATATTACGTATTTATTTTCTGTTTCACAAAGTCTACTTTAGAGATTATCTTTTAATTAATCTACAATTATGTTTCAAAGTAAATTTATTTGATATTTTAATGAATTATTTTATTTCGTTAATTTCAAGAAGCTCTTTAATTAATTTTTATTGATTTCGTCTCGTGGTCAGTTTAATCAATTTATTCAAATTGATCACATGTTAAATAGCCACATTTGTATTCCAAGTGGCTAGTTTCGTAATTAAATTTCCAACCCTCTTTGAATCCATTTGTTCATCATATTTTTGGGCTAGTTCAACCCAAATTATCCCAACCCCTCTAGCCCATCCTTTTTTCCTTTCAGCCCAACAACATTTCAGCCCAACCCCTTTACTCCTTCAGCCGAGGCCCAATACCCCAGCCCAAGCTTTATTCTCCTCCAACCCACAACATTTCGCCCCAGCCCAATTTCTCAGTCCAAAACCCGGCCCAACCCCCATTCATACAACAGCATACATACACACACAAATATCCCTCTTCTTCTTCTCTTCACATACACACACAAATACACATACACACATACGGATATACTCCCTCTCCCTTCACGCGATTTTCTTTTCACACGCCCCTCTCTCGTCCCTGTCGTCTCCCTCTCCACAACGTCACCACCTGCACATAGCCTACTCCACCGACGCAGCAGCATCCAGCCTCACAGCCGACACAACAGCCCTCTCTCTTGGCTCAACTTTCTCTCCCTCTTTATTCTCTCCGCGCACCCGAATCTCGCCCAACGTTCAAAAACCCCGACCCCAAGCCGACAGCCTCGTCCCCTTATCATTCCGTCCCCGCAGACCCCGAATCTCCCTCAAATCGTCCTCCTTTTTTCTTTTCATCATTTCAATCCAACTCACCCCGACAAATCGTCAAACTCCATCAATTGCTCGTCCCCACTACGAGTCCCTTCGTTGTCCCGCACCCAAAACGTCCCCAAAATCCACTTTTGAATTTGGATTTCGAATTCAGAAGTGCCCCTTTGATTTTTTCCCCCCCTTCGGAGCTAAAATTTCCCTTTTTAAAGGTCCCATTTTTACTCATTTAGGGGGATAAGCAGAGGGAGTCGAGAAAAACAGAGAGATAGAGAGAGATACCGGCAGAGAGAGTGATAGACAGAGACGGGGACAGAGAGAGAGAGAGAGAGAGAGGCATAGAGGGAGAGAGACGGATAGAGAGGAAGAGATAGAGAGAGACCAACGAAAACAGAGAGACAGCAAAAACCGAGAACAGAGAGACACGGATAGAAACAGGGGAGAGGGTCGAAAACCGATTTCCGTGTGTCGAGGCTCGTCACTCAGGCTCGTCGTCCCAGTTCAGCTGCTCCTTAAAAGGTAATAACTCTTTCTTTCTTCCTAGTATGCCTTTTATTTTGTGTTTGGTTTGGCTGTCTAAAATCTGTCTCGGGTTGCTAGAAAATGTTGAAATGTTCTTTGCATGACTGAGATGTGCCTCGGACATTAATATATCACCGAAATATGATCAGTGCAATATTTCTCTTGCTTATTCACATGATTTGAGTTAGGATATGGTTTGCTTGTTCTGTTTGCTCATCTTTTATTTGCTGGAAGTTACTAAATGTGTTTGCATCCCTATGGTTGTATTCTTACTGTTGTTCAGTTAGGTAACTAGTTCTATATGTTCATTATCAAGTTTGATTTGTTTGAACTCATATCTATATGCCTATGATATTAAGGATTGCTCATAAACAGAGAAAGCAGGGCTTGGTTTCATGACTTTGCCTCGTCGTTGCTGAAATTAGACGTCGTTGGGTTGATATCATCATTGTGTTCTTGTATAAGTTAGTTTCTGTTTTAAATGAGTATCATAGATGTAAAATTTAGTTTGAATCTGTTCTAGTTGCGGCTGGTTTGATGAATTTTGGTATCGTCTGTTATGAAGCTGCTGTAATCATCTGGTTTCAGACCCTATTTCATCTTTTTTGATCCCTGAGATCATTTTGTCGTTAAGTTGTGACAAATTATACTTCAATTTCACTTTAGCATGTTAGAATACTTCTATATTGAAGTCTTACCTTTCCAGTGTCTTTAAAGGGTTAAAAAATGTTAGTTTAGCCATGTAGTAGCTGATTTGTTTATGTTTTCTTTGCAGTCCCATAGATCTTTAAATGTTTAAACCCCTAGTGTTATTTGAATTCTTACCTGCGCATTCTGTCATTTCTGTATGCTCCTCATTTTGAAATCTCTAAGCCTATTTGAAGTTGCTAGTTGGTTTAATTGGTTGTTTCGTCACATGCATCTATTGAATTTTTTTTTAATTTAAGAATTGTCAAATGATTTTGAGTTTTGTCTATATACTCTCTTTCTGAAATTATCTCACAGTAGATAAATGGAGAGGTCATTTGTTTTAGCTACCTTATGTTTTCAGTAGCTCAAGAAGAGTCCTAGTTAGAGATCATTATATGTTATTACACGGAGTTCTAATTACTGTTTGTTTCAGAAGTCTTTTTTCCTATCTTTTTGTGTCTCTATTTTGATCATCAATACTATGTTTGGATTCATGAATAGTCACCTTTAATGTTGCAGTTGATTTATTTAATGTTGATTACTGTTATTTGTCGTTTTCATAGTCCAATAATGGCTTGAATAGGTTGATTATATGGTCTCTGTTTCAAAGTTTCTGTTAAGAATGTCTTTAGCATTTTACCTTGCTTTCTGTGTCATCTTGAGAATAGGATTCGGAATTTGTTTCATCTAGTATAAATTTGGTATGTAAGTTTCTTGTTAAAATTTCTTGTTGGATCCCTCGTACATGTATTAATTCCTTCTCTTTACTTTCCTTTTCATGCGATATCATCCGAGTCCTTTGGGACTTTTCCTTGCATTTCCTCGAGTCATGTCATTTTCGAGATAGAAGCGAGCTGCCAGACAAGTTACAGGAGGTTAATATACAGGAGATATGCAAGAAATCAGTGAATTATACACTGATATACAATGCTGTGATGTTGCTGAAAATGGATAGAAAGGCCCCAAAAATTGCAGCAAAGGGCAAATGGGCCAAAGCCCAAAATTCTAAACTCTCTCTTTTATTATTTATTTATCTATTTGTATTTTATTTGATTACTAACATTTTATTTGTTTTAACTTAATTAAATCCCCAAACGATGAACTATTTGTGTTAATTTCACACTTTATTTATCTCATTTACTTACTTTATTGTTGAGATTTTTTTT
>JBCEWC010009396.1:0-18783 GCA_038996855.1 Solanum aculeatissimum
AACCCTTTTGAGAAGGGTGGGGTGCCACTCGGGCTAATTCTTTAATCCCGAATATATATTTTTTTAATGGATTCCCTAGATTGGAAACTTTAATCTCTTGATATTGACACTAGTATTTAAGTCTTATTGTCCTTACGTCCTATACAAAAACCATATATTCCTTACATAATGTGCCACAGTATATACATCATGAAGGATGTGAAGCACGGGGTCTCACACAACGATCACCCATGCATTGCATTCATGAGCATAAAAGATGGGTTGATGAAACTCTTGTTATAAGTTGACTTAATTTTGATAAGACATGGGAATTGAATAGAATGTGATCACATAAGGTCTATGATTTGGATCTTTGAGCAATTATGGGTGTTTACACCAATATGACATAATTTGAGTGAGCTACTCCTATGCATTGGTCTTTGCACTTGATCCTTGAACTCTTGTTTGGCTTTCTAGTTTAAGTATGGAAATATTTGAATTACGATTTGGTTTTTAGCCCAACCTTGTATTGCATTGATTTGAAAGTACCTATCCTTTGTTTAACAGTATATATATATATATGTGTGTGTGTGTGTGTGTGTGTATTCTTGTGGGATGATGACTGAGCACCGATGGGATTAGAGTAGTAAGCAGGCTATCCCCAACGGTCCCACTCCTTTCTCGTAAATTATGTGCCAGCATAGGTATCTTGCTATGATATGATTTGAAAATCCTTTTGTAAAGACAGGGTCGTAAGGAAGGTGGCCATCACATTGAAATGACTAAGTCGTAAGGTGTAGTATGGCTACCCTTGGCAAGTAGTAACCCTAATTCCAATGCGGAGAGCCTGATATTGGGAGTTCATGTACTAGCTCGCATGGATTGTGATATCGGTTACGTCTCATCCCCTATAACTTAAGCATTATTACATGTCATGCATCACAGATTAGATGGCATATTGATATACTTTCCTTTCCTATATTCTCCTTCTACATATGTGCCCTTGTCATCTAACTTGGTTGTAGGTTCATGTTTATCCGCATTGCATGCCCGCATACTTAGTACATTAAATGTGTAAACCCATATTCTTTGTCTACATGTTCTAACCATGTAGGGACCGTAGACGATATTCATCTACCGTGGGGCGACTAGCCGTGATCCTGGACTTGCTATTGTGGTGGGCTCTATACTCTAAGGGCCAACCTACCTTCTTCTAGCTTATGATTTATGTTTCTTTATCTGTCTTGTGACTTAAGGGTGAGCCCAGACTATGTTGATGCCCCCGTCTTATTCTAGTAGAGGCATATTTTGGACACTTTTGATTCTACCGTACGCCGTACTATGTGCTAATTTGCAATGTTATGACTATCTCCGTTCGCTATGATTATTCATGCTTGATTATGCTTTCGCTTTTGCCATTATAAATTGTTGAATGAGAATGTGCTATGTGAATCATGTTTACCCCATCCCTGGTAACACCCCGTAGTTTGAGTTCTAAGCCCCCGAATCCCTTAGACATTATATGTTGTTCATTTTATTACACACTTTTGAACCAATGATATGTGTGATGGTGCTAAGATGGATTGATCGAGAACTCTCGGGTTCTCCTTCTCCATGTCACATATATACCCCACTCCCGGGTCGGCCTAAAAAGTGATCACAATCTCAACCAATCAAGTATAACCTTGTAATGACCTCGAAGGTCATTGTTAGTATTTTGACCAAAATACCATTTTGCCTTTCTCAAAAGTTGTCTTGGATCATTTTTAGATAATTTAAAAAGTGAGATTTTGAAAATCTTGTATAAAGTTAGAGTTCTGCAAAAATAAGAGTTTTAAAAGGCTTAAAGTTGGAAATTTTGAGTTTTGAGATCATTTTGAGTTTCAAGTGTTGAAATTCAATTCTATCAATTCCATCAATCCCAAAATGCTAAATATAGTCTAGGATAACTTGTAGAACTTAATTCAGAGTTAAAACGAGGATTTTGGGCCCATAGTTGTATTTTTAGTTCATTTTGGATCATAGGTTTGACTTTGGTCAACATTCGGAATCCAGGGCTTGTATTGGAATTTTGTTAGTTCCAGTGGTTCCGGGTGATAAAACTAAGGCTAGAAATGGCTTCGTTTTAATTTTTAGAGCTTCCCGAAAGATTTTGAGTTTTTGAGTCTGAAACTAGTTTAATCGATATTTCTTGGTTTATGGGCCAAGGAGGTTCCAAATTCAAATTTTGCTAATTTCATTGACTCTGGATAATCATTTTTGGTAGGGTTCCATGAATGGATTGTGTTCATGGGGTTTCAAACGAATTTCCGAGCTTGAGAAGTAGATGAATGCACCAAAAATGTTCGAAGTAGGTAAAAAGGAACAATTAGTTGTAAAAAAATCAGTGTTGGTAGGGATAAGTGCAAAATAGCGTAGTGTCAAGGAAGGAAATTAGTTACTATGCTCCATATATACAATACCAAGACCCTCGAGCCTATGTTACTAGCTAAGAAACGCCTATAGTGATCCTAGTCTACCTAGTAAAATTTCATGGTCTAGAATATAAGGGCAAGTTAATGGTATTATACATAGTATTTGAATATTAGTTTTGGGTGAGAGTGCATTCGATATTTCCCTGGCATTGAATAGAAATACACCTATATGCGTGAAAAAGGGGACCTCTTTTGTTTGTGAGGGCACTTGAATTACATTGTAAATTGTAGGGCTATTTCGATGATTGTTGCTTTTTTGCATTGCCTTGTCTCTTAAAATTAATCAATCGTGGATTGATCCGCATAATTTTGCTTGAGAAATGTCTTGTATATGCATTGAAAGTTTGTGAGGGTATACGTGATTGACTGAGATGTGATGTATGTCATGTGATTGACGTATAAATACTTGTTGTATTGTTTATGAAAGATTGAGTCCATCGCTTGAAGACAAGCAACAATTTTAAGTTAAGGGTGTTGATGTGCTGTCGAAATACCATACTTTTAAAGATTTAAACTACAAAAGTTTTATTTTCTCTAAGCGATGATAGTAGATTTGATGTGTTTTTATGTTATTTGTGTAGGATTACCGGATTCAAGAGCTTTTTGTGAAGATTGCAAAAGTGTTGCAGATTTTACTTAGTATGATAACATATATGGGTCGTGGTTGGTTCGACGAGTTGTAGGTTGATGTTTGTGGATTGATTCGGCACTAAGAAGTATTTCTAGAACTTCATTGATGATTAACAGGACGGGTTGTGGTTCATTCCATAACCTATAGACTTTTTCGTGGAAAAAATAGAGTTTCTGGAAGTTAACATGATGTATGATATTACGACTAATAGTCCAAAGTACAAGCCATAGATGTATTCTCGTACATGGAACTCAATATTCAAGGGATAGTGTACAAAACCCCGACCACGAGCCATACATATGCTCATGGTTGGGCTCGAATCCAGTTTTTCTTGTCCGTTTAGGAATTGGATTTTTATATTTATAAATAGGGTTTTTAGTTATTTATGGACGTACAGACTATCAGAACACATAATATTACTTTTTTGTGGGTTTTTCTTGGAGATTTTGAGTTGATACAATTTGTACTTACATTCAGATCTTTATATTGCTATTTACATAGAGATTTTGGATTTACATTCTTCAATTATTTGTTGTAAGTGTTTAATTATGTAAACATCAAACATGATTTCTTCATCTACAACAAACATACGTAGCTAAATCCACAACTAGGATTGTGGGAACCATTAAGAACTAACAAATTAAAAACTAAATTATTTGTAATCCTTTGAAAGTGTGCATGCATGTATTGTTTATCACTTCATTTTGACTACTTCTTAACGGTAGACAATGATAGAACCCACCTTATTCTTACTTTCTGGCCCAAGGGGTAATGAATGAGATTAGGGATAAATAACAGAATTCGTTGTCAGTACTCTCTTCTAAGAAATGTGAATGGCCCAAGGAATGGTTGTACTGGGACCAACGTATAAGTTAGTAATGTGACACCCGTAGACGACACAGGTTGAGTGGTGAAATTTGCCTAGTTGTCGACCCATGGAATTAGGTGAACACAACTTACCAATTTTGCATGTTACATACAAGAAATGGTTATAGTTGTTTGGTTATATTGGATTAGGAATTCATGGGGAACATAATACCCTAGTTACTTCTCTCACTAAATCAGTAATACTTGCTTTAAAAATGTTTCGTAATATAGGTTTTAGTTATTATTTTCTACAACATAAATCTCCCTTTTTGGCAATAAGTTTATTAATTTCTCAAAATTTCAATAATTACTCCAAGTCTAGAACATATTCATCGACCCTAACCATTGTTAGGTTCTATGCTTGAAACAACGATTGCTTATACCTTAATTGGGAGGTGTAACTTGGGTGTGATCAATCAACTCTGTACTAGTCTTGGCATCTAGGTTTTTGGAGGTTTTCTTGTATATTTGTATTTATATATTTTTAATTAGATTTTGTTACTTTCCTTCTATGTTGTTGCTATTTGCTTTACCTCTATTAGTTTACCTCAAATACCCATTACTTATAGTTCTAGGTTATGGGTTGGCTTGTCAATTGACGATTTATGGTAGGCACCATCACGGCCTGAGAAATCGGGTTGTGACAAGTTATGAGTATTTTTAAAATACAAAATTTACTCGCCTTAATATAGAATGGAAATTGATCCTTCGAATAGGAATATTGAGAAATATTTCAACAAAGAAAAACGTATGTGTTCTAAGTGACATAGACATTTATAGAAATACATATGCTATCAAGATGAAACTAGTCAATTGTTTAATAAATAAGATCTAAACTTTACTTAGAAAATAAAGAAACAGTATTGATGTTCTATAAATTACAAACAAACATAAACAACAAAGTGTCCAAGCATACTATTGACAAAATTCTTGTGAACTTATAGAATGTATAAGGGTGTGCCTAGAGATGTTAAAAATGTAAAAATCATATAGAAACCCATTCCTGTTTATCCAGCTACGACTCACTTCTTCATTGCCCTCATCTTGTTCACTATTTGCTTCATCAACGACAATATTTTAGCATGGGACAATCTCTTTTTCATTAATATGTCCGTGGATGATATTGCCTACTTCATCTTGTGGATTGAACCCATCATATCTAAAAGAAATACATATTGTCAAATTTCTCAAAGTTTGAGAAAACTTAGACGCTTAATTTCCATAAATACATTGACCAAGTGATAGAAAATAAGACTCATGATTCAAAAAAAATTCAATCATTAAATAGGATGATGAGCTGCGAATTTTAGTTTAGCAACAAAAGTTGTGTTGCAAATATCTAAAAAAAAAATCATTTATGTAGATTTTGAACTACTACTATCCAATACATGTCTTAACATAAGTTACCTGGTCATTGCGTTTGTCATCCAAATTCATAAGGTTGTTCCATGCATCATCGAGAAACTTTTTAGTCGTGCTTTTGCATTTTTTTGTTGTAGATTTCCTCTCTGGGATTGAAGACTCTCTATTTCTTTTCTTGGATTTCGGTGCTACATCCCCAACCTTTAAATATAATAAGAAATTTTTTGTAGGAATAATATTATCATGGCACCTTAACATGAGACTAAAATTAATGTTGCTTACCTAGAGGTTATATGACGCTCAATCAATGGAAATAATTTCTTGTAGAAATAATTTGAAGGAAAAATACATAGATAGGATCTAATGCGGTAACCCTTTCCCCTACCCCAAATATTTTGAAAGTGCTTCTTTTTGTTAGAAGTGATTTTTGAAAATGTAATTTTTAGAAGTAGTAAATTCATATGAGTTCACATAATCAATAAAAGTAGTTTTATCGACATTAGAGCAATACTTGGTGCTCAACCAAACTTTCAAAAAGTAAGAAACTTCTAAAAAGCATAACTACTATAATAAACAAAAGTACTAATTTTTTCCAAGTAGCTTGACCAAACGCATCGACTCTCTAATAAGTATTTCGTTATTCCTAGAAAAATGACAAACCACCTATCACTATCAAAGAAACTTCATATAATGTAAGAACTTACCATTGATACTATTATTTCATGGGTTTCAGGATGAACTTCTACCTGCAAGTTCTCAAAACCTTGTAAAATATGTCTTCTTACATCCCGAATAGATCGACACATACTGCGTTTACTCTCATGAAAATAAAACTGCAACCCAAAAAGAATTTCCTTATATTTCCATGTAGTAATTAAATTTCAAAGTTATTAAAATTATCATATTAAAAATTAAAAATGAAAATCAAAAGAAACATGTTTGTTAATTTCTAATGCATGTCAAATAAAGGACACCTTATTTTTTTTGTTTAAAGGAAGAATAAAAAATAAAATAAGTGAAACAAAGTTAGTATTTTCCTGAAAATGAGTATTAGTCAATTCCAATTATCAAGTATGACATACAAAAAGAAAATCATGCATGTCGAAGGTACTTCTAAAAACTTCCTTCTATACAATAATATAAATGATAAATAGATAAACTTCACTACATCGAAGGAAAGTAGTGAGACTCGACATTTAAATAAAATAATAAAATAACTTATCCTTACCGTTTCACATTTTCCATTTTGACGTTGTCTCCTTTCAGCTTTCCATCCATGTAACATGTCATAATATTTTTGATTAAGTCCATAGGGATCACTTGCCTCATCTTCATTCTATATTTGATTCCATAACAAAATAATTAAACAATTTACCCTTTCCATATAATAAATATCCCCTTACAACTTTAAATTGTAACAACTATATATTTTTAGAATTAACTTTTCATATTATGTTGTATTATGTATCTTCTATTAATTTTTAATTCTAATAACATTAATAAAATATATAGACAAGAGATATTACGGTAAAAGCGTTTAATAAATTAGAGTCTTTTACATAAAAATAATATTAATAATCAAATGTACTAACCTTTTTTAGTTCAATGTGGTAGCGGTTTGCTGCACCTTTAGAAGGTACAATTACGAAGTCAACAAAAGTATTAGCTATGACTCTGGTAGTACGTAACTTTTTGTTCCTCCCAACCTGATTTTGGGGTACTATAATAGTTCCAACATCATTCTGCACATAAAAAAGTATGTTAATATTTTTTTACTATAAATGAACAAAATTGAGAATCTATAGTTAAATTATGTTTAAATATAGAGTTGTATTATTATTTTTTTAAATTTATTACATTAACTATCAATATGATTCTTATTATTTTGCATTAGTTTTAAAATGAATTCCATGATATACATCTAGAAGGGAACACATATTTTTAATATGACTAGAATTAAAATCACCGACTTCAATTAATATAAAATTTAAGGAAAAGTACAAGATATACTCCTCAATATTACAAAGTAGAGTTCGTTAGGTTGTTAAAAAAAATGAGTCTTACATATACTCCAATCTTTATACAATAATAAGATTTACCTTGTTTGACTGATAGAACTAAAAAACTAAAAAATAAATAAATTTCTAGTGCAAGAAAATCTATATAGGGGTATATTTGGCCCTTTCTCGCAATTTTAAAGTATGTACTGATCTAAATATATAACTTAATTTCTCTATATATCTTTTTGAAAAATTATATGCGGAAGAAATCCAAATGCCACCAACATCAAGTGTAGATAAATGCCTCAAATTTTCTAGTGGAGGAGGAAAATTAACAGAAAAATTAAAGATAACATAGAAAAATTATTAAACCAAGCATAAGAAAAAAATTAGTAATAAGAGTTGTAGAAATCTTACTTTTAACGGTTGACTTCTTATTGGAGTGGGTGCTAGTATGACATTTGTGTTGTAGAGATTATTTTGATGAACCTATAAAATAATACATATAACTATTAATAATTTTCAAAAGAAATAAAAGATAAAAAAAATGATTCTCTTTTGTATCAATTCTCCAATTCTAACTAATGTTTAACAAATTAATGAATAATGAGTGTTGTAGGAAAATCATTAGCTTTTCCAAATTATCAACTTAAAGCAATTAACAAAGGAAAACAAATAGGTAAAAAAAAAATTTTAAAAAATTGAAGAAAGATACTGCTCAAATGATTTATGTGTCTCAAGTAACAAATAAAAAAATCTAATAGAGTAAACTTAGTTAGAAAGAAACATACCATTATTCGAGCACTACTAATTTTTGGTACATAGGGAACAATTTCTCGACATGTGTTCACTTCGTGATATGAGGATGCCATGTGAAGATACAGAGAAATAACTTTTTTTTAGAACAGATCTGAAGAATGACAGAAGAATAAAAATGTGACTTTAAGGGGTGAGATATCAAGGTATATATATAGATAATTAAATTAATAAAATAGAAGATATTTCTTAATATAGATGAGGATACAATTAATATGACCAGATATGTAGAATATGCTCTTTTGAAAATATAATAATGCTATTCCCTATATTTGGACATTTTTTTAAATTAAAATCTGGTCAATCATTATTTATTGTTTTAATATGTAGATAATCAATAAATAAAGTACTAATTATGGATCATCAAATTGCAATTTACTTGTCCATTTTTCAGATTATTACTATTGAATTTTTTAAAGTTGAACGTTAAGTATCCCATATGTGCTTACATTAAAAAAATCACTTTATAGACATTATACCTATTAGAAACATAAACTCGTACGTGACTTATAGGTTAATACATACAATTTGAGTTGAACTTCACATGATGTAAAGTTATTAATTATTACATATATTTATGTAACTTTTGTAATAGTAGAGACCCTATAATTTCCAACAATTTTTCTTGATGCATGAGGAACACAAAAATCATTATATAATAAGCTCATGTTTCCTCAAAGATAGAAAGATATATTCTCCATAGGGATTAGTTCATGTCACGTCCCAAAAATGGGCGTGATGACACTTGTCTTATCCCACCAAGACAAGTCAGCCAAAAATCCGATCACAATGATAAAGTTCGGAAGAAATAATTCAAATAAAGGATTTATTGCGGATAATAAGTCAACTTAATTAAAAACTCTTAAATCCTGGTTGTCACGTGCACAAGCCTCTAATGTGTTACAATAGATTTAAAAGAAAAATACAAGTCTCAAATTATGTTGTCTCTAAAGTAGAACAAGATCATAAATAGGAGGATGCGGCACACTGAGATGACAAATATCTACCTCACTAATCTTTACAGAAAGACTCAGATAAAAAGAGAAAAGAGAATATCACAAAGATCCGAGCGCAAAACTTACAAAAATGTAGAAGCAAGGGGTGAGTACAGACCACACAGTACCTAACAAGTCAACTAACAAAACAAAACAAGTCCAATATAATACAAACTCCTTTCATCCCAACTAACCTCCACAACTATAACCTGCACAGAAAATCAACCCAGCCCAGCAACACATAATACACAATAAAGATAGTTTTTCACATTATCACAATTCTAAATCACAAGCCACAACTCACCAATGATAACACAATCAATCACAAGAATAACATCTTGCCACACAAGAATGTGCAAGGATAAGATGCAATGCTTATTCAATAATCGCTGGCAATGACCTCGGCATCACAATATCACTAGCAAAGATCTCAGTATCACAATATCGCCGGCAATGACCTCGGCATCACAATCTCACTGGTAAATATGACATCGACATCATAATATCATAGGCAATGACCTCGATATCACAATATTTCTGGCAATGACCTCGACATCATAATATCGCTGATAATGACCTCAACATCATAATATCGCCGACAATGACCTCGATATCATAATATCGCCGACAATGATCTCGGCATCACAATCTTGCTGGCAATGACCTCAGCATCACATCTCGATTGGTAAAGACCTCAGCTCCAGTTTTCACTATCTCCCTCATATCAATAACTAGAACCAATGCAAGTACGTGTGACATAGAATGAACGAACATAAAATGAAGTCCACAAACAAATCCACTCATGATCACCAACCACAACAATATATCTCAATATAGAATTCTCATCACTTAACCGCATTTTCAATTCAAGTGTTACAACACCACACCAACTTATATTTACATTTAATCACCCCTTATTATAATATTATAAATATTTCATGCATCACACATAGAAGAAAGGAAAATTTGGGAATTCTACGAGAATTATAAAGTTTTGAAAGTTCACTTGCCTCAATTAGTCAAACAATCACTTCAAAACTTAAGTCTTCTGTAACACTTTCGGATGATCAAAATATGTTCAAATACATAATCTACATAAGAATATGAATCTGATGACACCTATATTGCTATATTTATTTTCTGTTAAAAAATTGGGTCAAAACGTCACCCTGAGCCCTCAAATTCGAATCTAAAAATTTCTTTCAAAATATGTTTACCCATAATAAAATAAACTTATATGTCAAATTTCAGCTAAAACGGATCGTTATTCGATCTCCAAATCAATATTCTATTCTAAGAACCCTAGGATTATATTTTCATAAATTGTACACATTCTTACCCTAAATATTTATTCATAGTTTCATGAAAATTTAATAGAAAGTACCAGAATAATTACCTTAACTCTTGAAGATAAAAATCATAATTTTTCTCTAAACCTGGCGATCAATAATCTAGACAGGGATCTCCTCATAGGATAGGCTATCTTTCACTCTAATACTTTCAATAGAGATCACCAATGAAGGATCTCCCAAGCATTTCATCAACATCGAAACATGGAAGACCGGATGAATCGTGGCTAACTAAAAAGGCAACTCCAACTCATACACAACATTCCCAATTCTCATCACAATGTGGTAAGGGCATATATAGCGGGGACTTAGCTTTCCCTTTTTTCCAAATAACATGACACCGTTCAGAGGTGACACTTTCAAGTACACCCAATAATTCACCTCAAACTCTAAGTCTCTTCATCTCACTTCAGTATAACACTTCTGGTGGCTCTATGCAGTCTTCAATCTCTCTCTAATAACCTTAACCTTTTTCATAGATTGATGAACCAAATCAAGGAAACAAGCTTTAAATATGTCCTACAATGCCTGAATGGTTCTCTGCCTAGACATCTGTCTAGGGATGAAAGACAGTACTAAGATTCACCTTTGAACCCAGTCCTTTCCGAAAAGATCTCCAAAATTGAGATATGAATTGAGCTCCTCTATCTGAGATAATAGACAGGGGACTCCATGCATCCTCAAAAAATCATAGATGTACAACCTAACATACTCTTATGTAGTGTCAGTCATCTTAACTACTAAGAAGTGAGCTAATTTGGTCATCTTATCCACAATCACCCATATCAATCATGTTGCTTTTGGGACTTTGGCAAACTGATAATGAAGTACACATTGTGCATCTCCCACTTCTATTCAAGAATCTCAAGTTTTGAGCCAATTTGCATGGCTTTTGGTGCTCAACTTTAACCTATTGACAATTTGGGCACTTGGAGACAAACTCACCAATATCCCTTTTACTTCCACTCCACCTATAAGCTTCTCTCAAGTCATGGTTCATTTTGGTAGAGCCAGGATGGATGGAATACCTAAAATTATAGGGTTCATCTTTAATCCTATTTCGAATACTGTCAACATTTAGAACACACAATCTACTCTGGTATCTCAAGACATCATCTTCTCTTTTGGATAAAACCATAAACTTTTGTTTATGGATAGCTTCTTTCAATAGAAGTAGGATGAGATCTTGGTCTTATTTCTCTTTCACCTCTGCCACTTGAGATGATGCAGACCATTCTAAATATTAACTCCACCTTTGTTAGACTCTTCAAGTTGAACTCCCAATTGGGGTCTATCTATGCACTTCCTTAGCCAATTCTTTCTTTCCTTCCTCAACATTGATAGTACTACCCATTGACAACCTGCCAAGAGCATCAACAATAATATTTAGCTTTACCTGTGGTAAAGAATGTTGATGACATAATCTTTGAGAAACTTTAGGCATATCCTCTACCTCAGGTTGAGCTCTTTTTGACTTAAGACATATTACAGACTCTTGTGGTCAGTGAACACATCCACATGTACTCCATAGAAGTAGTGGCACCAAATCTTGAGAGCAAACACTACAACTACAAACTCAAGATCACAGGTTAGATAATTTCTCTCATGAACCTTAAGCTATCTAGAAGCATTAGATATCACTTATTCCCTATGCATTAATACACAACCCAACCCAACACCAGACGCATCACAGTATATCACAAAATCCTCTACTCCATGGGGTAAGGTCAAAATTAGTACAGTAGTCAACATTGTCTTCACACATTCAACTTCTCACATTCATCAAACCATTAGAACTTGACCTTTTACTGAGTCAGTCTAGTCAATGGGAAGGATATGGAAGAAAATCCTTCAACAAATCTATAATAGTAGCCTGCTAAACCCAAAAAGCTCCTTATGTCGGTTGGAGATGTGGGTCTAGGCCAATTCTTAATCGCTTCAATTGTTTTAGTATCCACTCAAACACCATCGCCCGAGATAATATGGCCTAGAAAAAGCGATAGACTTGAGCCAAAACTCACACTTCAAAAATTATGCAATAACTCATTATCTTTGAGAGTTTGTAAAGTAATTCTGAGGTGATAAGAAAGATCCACCAAATCTTTGGAATACACCAAAATTTCAAAGATAAATGTGATCACAAATATATCAAGGTACTGTTAGAACACTCTATTCATCAAATCTATGAAGGTTGTAGACGCATTAGTCAACCCAAATAACATGATCAAGAACTCAAAATGGTTATATTGAGTCCTAAAGGCTATTTTTGGGAGTCACATTCCGTACTTCCAACTAATGGTAAGTAGATCTGAGGTCTATTTTTGAGAAATAAGAGGTACCCTGAAGTTGGTCAAACAAGTCATCTATCCTGGGGAAAGGATATTTGTTCTTTATTGTGACCTTGTTCAGTTGCCTATAATCAATACATATTCTGAGATCTTTCTTTGGCACGAATAGGATAGGAGCACCCCAAGGAGAAATTCTCGACCTAATAAAGCCCTTATCTAGAAAATCTTTTAGTGACTCTTTCAACTCAGTAGGGGCCATTCTATAAGGTGGAATTGAGATAGGCTGAGTAACGGGAAAAATGCCAATCCCAAATTAAATCTCCCTATGTGGAGGAACTCTAGGTAGATCCTTAAAAAATACTTTAGGAAACTCATTCACAATCGAGACTGACTCAAAGGGTGGAAACTTTATATCATTAGTCTTAACTCACACAAGGTGACAAATACATCCTTTAGAAATTAGCTTTCTGGCCTTAAGGTAGGAAATTAACTTACCCTTAGGTGCAAAAGAATTTCCCCTCCACTCTAGAACGGGTTCATTTGAGAATTGGAATTTAACAGTTTGAGTCCTAAAATTAATGGAGGCATAGCAAGTGTGAAGCCAATCCATACCAAGGATCACATCAAAGTCAATCATCTCCAACTCTATCAAATTAGTAAGGGTATCACTATGATAATGGATACTACACAATCTCTATAAAACCTTTAGGCTAGTATAGACTCACCAATAGGTATGGAAATAACAAAGGGTTCAAGTGGCACCAGGATCAAGAAATGCATAATAATCAAAGGTAAAAACTCAAAGCGTACCGTCATGACATATGGTGAAACTTTCTGATTCTGTCGATTTCCCAACGCTTATAGACGGTTTGTTCCTCCGCTAGTATTAGTAGTGGAATATCTCTAATACCCCTCACTGGTGGTGTCGGTGTAGAAGATTGGGCCTTGTCAGCCCACTTTGGATAATCTATGAAAGTGACCCATTAGCTACACTTATAACATGCATCACCTCTCTCACGATATTTTCCCAAGTGTAATTTGCTGCACTTTCCACATAGTGGCTTACCCTATGAAACTTGAGCCACACTAGCCTATGACTGAGATCCCTGGGCTTAGAAATATTGAGACCTCTATTCTTATTATTTTTACATACAGGTGTATTTGCGAATGACAGTGTTGGCCCCAAATGAAACATGTTACCATTCCCATTCCCTCTCTTCCCAACCTCATGGTTAGATGTCTTTTCTTTCTTATTCCTATACTCTTCTGTGTCCTGCTGTCTCTCCTTATCGACTTGCTTTACATACATCATCAACCTTCCAATATTCATAACACTCACAAACATAACTCCTCTCCCATCCTTCTTTGTCCCCTTTTTCAGCCCATCAACATACAAACCCATTCTCACTCTCATATTTGCAACAATATCCAGAGTAAAGAAAAACAACAGGGTAAATTTAGGGCCATATTCCTACACAGTCGTGGATCTCTATTTCAGAATCAAGTACTCTCTTACCTTGGCCTCCCTCAACTCTCTCAAGAAAAAGCACCCCAAAAAGACTTTATCAAACATTGCCCAAGTTAAAGTTGGGGCTCTCTATCCTCTATTCTTCTTCTAATGGTCAAACCACATTCTGGAAATACCATTGAGTTGGTAGGCAACCAACTCAACTCTATCAACATCAGCTATATGCATCACCTGAAACACTTTCTGAAGTTCATCAATGTGGTTCTCTAGGTCCTCATCGGGTGTAGACCCTATGAACTCAAGAGGGTTCATTCTTAAGAACTCATGAACCCTGGATGTGTTTGGAGCATCTTGTCTGCCTGCTCCCTATATAACTGTCTAGCAACCAATTTTGTCATATCCTGAGCAAAAGTCTATATGGCCTGGCAAAGCTCAACATTTAAGATTTTGGCTTATGGTGGCTATTTAGGAATGGTTATGCCTATAGTTTCATCCTGATTCTGGGACTTAAGTTTGTTAGCTTTATTCCTGGAAAGATGCCCTCTTCCTCTAGCGGCTCTTGTTGGAGTCATGATCACAATTCTGTAAATATGGTATGCACGAATTAGAAGAGAGCTTTCATAGAGTTTATATCTATGTCACGAATCAGAATATGAAAGAAGTGTAGCAATTCCAAATTTCTTATAGCCTCCTGTTTATAAAGTGTAATGCAAAAAAAAAATCCTATAAAAGAGACTCTACTAGATAGAACTTCATAGACTCCTTAGGACTCTTGAACTCTCTGTTCAGATACCAAGTTTATCACACTCCGGGAGGGTACTCTAGATGTGACCAGAACTAATAGACTATTGCTAGCCCTCGAGTGAACCACTTGGCCTTATCACATTCATTCAATCATAACTCAACATATCAGTGGAAGACTAAGAATAATGAAAGGTGGATAGTCTCTATTATATATAGTCAAATCAAATCAATAAGATTAGCACAAAAGAAACTAGTCCAAGATAATATTTAAATCAAACCAATCAACTTTAGTCTATGAATCCTCTATTAGACCATTCAATGGTGCTAATGACAGGTCCATGGCTACCTTAAATCAAAATAAGAAAATCTAAAGTCTAACTCTAAGTCTAGATGAGATAAATAATATACATCCTCTGAAATCAAGGAGGACTCACCAATCAGTCGAAGAGTGGAGAAGATCTTCAATAGAGAGAATACTGATGATCTTTAGTACGTGTCTCTGCATCAAAGAATGATGCAGGTCAAAATGGAAGTTAGTATGTGGAATGTACGAGTATGTAAAATGACAGAACAAAATAGATATAAGGCAGAATACAATCATCTCAAAATACTCAGTAAGAATGTCATAAGTCTACAAAAAAAACACACTAGACAGATGACCAATATAAGACAATCCAATCCAATCTAATTAGAGTACTATCAAGACATATTTGGGAGTTTCTTTTATCGGACAACAATTACTTATAAGCCAGTGATCATACAACAATCCCATTGATATTGTCACAACCGTTCAGTTCCTGGACAGGGAGAAGAATGAATCAACCAATCATGGATCCATCAATTTAATAAAGTTTTATTGTTTCAATATATTAAAATAGGGAAGCATTCCAACTTTAAAAGATTAAATTTACTCATACATTTGGCAATGTAGTTATTGAGTTCGAGTTGGACTTACTCTCAATCAAATCGATACTTAATACTTCTCTCAAGACTCAATGTTCATAAAAAATCAATCTCAATCAAATTAATCATGAGTCTCAGAAAGACTCTTATCAATTCATCGGTTCTATCACAATCGAGCCTTTTTGCCTATCAACCATCCAATCAGTTCCCAATCAAAAATCTCAAGAGAAGCTTAGAAAGTCATTAAGAGGACTATACATTTATACCAATAATTTGATTTCAATTATGAAAACTTTCAGGACCATCAAGTTCTATCAACATCTTCATCATGCTCAACCACAATCACAATCATACTATCAAGGCTCTAGACTCAATCCCTAGGTTCATTCATGCAATTGTTTTATAAAAAATATCTAGGGTTTATGAAACAATCTTTCTATTACCATCAATGGAGGCAAGTGGAAGAACAATTCCATGTTTTAGTTTAGCCTTATATACCTGGGATGAAGAAAGACACTCAACCTTGCAAGAAATTAGCATCAATCCTCTTGAACCCTAGCTTTTCTCCTCTTCTTCACGCGAACTCTTTACTTAGTTTTAGCATAAGAGACTTAAGAATGGGTTTCAAGATCCTTTTTAGGACAAAAATGACCTATATTAGTCGTGGTTTATGTTTAGGAGAGGTTGGAAAAAGACTAGAATTCCCCTTAAAAAAACTAAAAATTTTGCACAATGGTGAACCAGGTCCATGTCGTGGACTTGGTCCCTCTAAGTACAAATTTTTTCAAAAAATTTTCGATAGATTTTCTAGTCCCGTAGAAAATAATAGTTCAAAAAAATAAGTGCAAGTCCACAACGCGGACGCACCGCACACCCTACTGGAGTTGTATCTTTACTCCAAAAATTATCTTTTCATCCAGTTGATCTAAAATCAACCAAAATCATTTTTCCACATAATTTTTCATGTTAATTGCAATTTTAGCCTCAGCTTTGCCAAAAAGGTTTGGGAATATGTGTTTCCTCATCTAGGAGTATTTTGATAATTTTATCGGGTGTAACACCATGTGTGGCCCCCATCTATTTTTGTTTGATTATATCGGTGAATGTGTATCATAGAACAAATATGCATCACGAGCTCTTGACATTTGTATCATATTATTTGCATTTCATAGTATTTCATTCCATTCAATATCATTCCTTACTTGAATAGTTGATATATGTACTAAGTGTGATGTATTGAATTACGTAAATTGTGTATGTTATTGAGATTGAACTATTGAAAGGTTGTGACATGTATTGAATGACTCAAATCTTTTATATTGTTGAGATTGAACTATTGAAAGATTGTGACATATGTTGAATTACTTGGGCTTTATACATTGTGGTGATTTGACTATTGAGGCATTGTGATATGGGATTGTAATTGTTTATATTATCTATACTGCGTATGCTGAACTTTTCTACGTGCATGTTTTATAGTTTTGACATATATGGTTGGGATGAAAGAAGTTCTTAGTTCTTTATTCTCTACTTGTGATTGGGTCCTTTTGTTGGGTACATTGGTACTGACCATTGCTTTTCTACACATATGATTAGGTTGTGAGTTCTGATCCTCCTGAAGTTCCTCTTCCTCTTTTGGACCGAGCTATTGACAGTTGAGAGGTAGTTATTTGTTGCTCCAGCATGCTCTCAAGACTGTCAGTTATTGTAACGACCCAAAAGTTTTCAAACTTCTTAATGGTTGATCTTTGATAGTGTTCAAATGGTCGTGGTTGAATTTTGGTAGCCATGGGTTGATTTTAAGTGGCCGGATACAAAACGGACCTTTTGGTGTCATAGAGAGTCCATTTGGGCAATGTACTTTGAGGAATCATAACTTTAGGTACGGGATGAACTGTGTGGGCTAACATATATCAAATTGAATCTCTTTGAGTTATTTTCGCAACGAAACTGGTTTCACTCAATTCGGAGTTCGTATGATTAAGTTATAGCCAAAACAGTGAGACTTTCTGTAATTGGAAGGACGCTGGAAATGAGTTCAGGAAATGGTGCAAGGAGAGGACCACGGACTGTGTGAAGGTCCAAGGTTCGTTTGGGGGTTCGTGGGAGGTTCCAGTGGAATCCTGGAAGCCAGGATCCTGACCAAGGACCAAGGCAAACCCAACGGACCACCCCACGGTCCGTGAGACCCTACACTGGCCGTGAGAGGTCTCGTGAAGTAAGGAAGTGACTTGGATAACTTTTGGGGCTGGACTCCAGAACAAGAGTGGCTCCATGGACCAGTACACAGTCCGTGTGCATCCACATGGTCCGTGTGCATCCACATGGTCCGTGTACAGCCACACGGTCCGTGTGCAGCCACATGGTCCGTGAGTCCCTCTGTGAAGTATTCCAGAAAGTCCCCGAGAGTTCAAGCTGAAGACGAGGCCAAGGCAAGGCACACAGACAGGTACATGGTCCGTGCACCTTTAGACAGACACCTGGGGCCTTCCGTGTGGCACTGTGTTTCCGGGGTTAGTCCGTTTCATTAATGGTAATTTCGTAATTTGGCCTAATCCTAAGACTCTTTTAACTTCCCTAACATCTCCTAAACCCCTAAATTCAAAACCTAATCCTATTTTACTTATCAAATCACTCTTGAATGCTCTCTAAAATTTCTTGAAATCTCTTGACCTCCATTATTGAAAGCTTGAAGAAAGTTAGGGAATATCACCTTGCTTGCTTGATTCTTAAATTCTTGTGGTTAATCTCTAGGTATGTCGGTTTGATTCATGGATTCCCTTTCATTCATGAAGGCCCAAGAACCCTACTCTTTAAATTATGATTTTAGGTTTCTTCAAGTTATGGGTTCTTTAAATTTTGAAGTATTTAATTGATTGAGATTATGTGCTGTAGAAATTAGGTGAT
>JBCEWC010009397.1:0-18781 GCA_038996855.1 Solanum aculeatissimum
GTAACTAACTTCTAACCACTCTAACTAACTCATAACAAACTTTCTTAACCATGTGGCTTGCTAAGTATAGTTAACAAATACTTCTTCTAAAAAACAAACATAAATTTAAAATAAGTTTATACTAATTCTAAGTTAACGTTTGGTCCCTAATTCTCAAATATTCTTGGTAAATTTTGTTGAAGTTTTAGTTTTACCATGCGTTTAGTCAAGAATATTTGACTATTTCTAAAAAATGTGATTTACACCCATGAGTTTTAATAATTATTAAAAAATATTCATAAATTCCTTAGCAATTACACCCACGAGTTTTAAAAAATTATTTACTAATTTTTTTAGCAATTAAATTCCTTCCTACAAAAAATAAATCAGAATTAAAAAAAATCAGTTTATTATATTTAGTGAATTCCCTCCAAAACTCTGCTCGTTAAATCCCCTGTTTTTGGGAGCTCAAAATCACTCATATCTCTGTTCTCTTCAGTTTTTCCGTTTATACAGTTTTCCATTGCTATACAAACAGAAGATTTTCACCAAGAAATCACTCAAAGAAAAAAGATGGAGGAAGATTGGGGTGACTTTAGAGATGAAGAAGAAGATTTTGGAGGAGAAATTGAAGATTATGTCGAAAGTATGCTCATAAAAGACGATTCAATTGCCATTGCTGAACTCACTAGCCGTCTTCCTTCAAGAATTACTAGTCATCCATGGCTTCTTCATGTCCGCAATGATGCAATCTATCACATTCTTCATGTAATTAATCCAAAATCCAGAACCCCATTTCATTATTTTCCATTTTGTTTTCATTTTTTTCATTTCTTGAGATGTATATGCAGACAGGAAGAACCATTGGAGTCAGAAAAATCACCATTTACAGTGCAGTGATTTATGTTGATAGGTTTCTTTCACTAATGAAAATAGAAGTAAGTACTGTTTCCTTTCACTAATTGATGTTACTTCCTTCGTTTCAATTTGTTCGTCTTGATTCACTTTTTTTTTTAATGTAGAAGGAAAGATTCGACCCGTCAATGTTACTGGGAGTTGCATGTTTGTATATGGCTGCTAAGGAATATGAAGAGCACCCAAATTTAGATAGCTATGTGTATTTTGGGCAATGCAGTGCAAGAAGCATAATGAATATGACAGACCATATTCTTAAACACTTTGGAGGGTTTGTCTCTTTTGTTACTCCAATTGACTTCATCAATTATTTCTTGTCAAAATTCTGCACTGATCTTGCAAGAAAAGAAACTGCCAGAGCCATAGCTGTTCAAGTCATCATGAGTACAACTGGAGGTAATTTTTTTAGAATCGAATAAACGAGTCATAATTCAATCGCGAGATGAGTAAAATCTAAGTATCATTTTGTTTAAATGGTGTTGAAAGAAATGAATATTAGACGTAACTAGATTATAGTGTATGTTTGTGTTTGAAATGTGGTTTGATCAGTTGGTTTACATTGTTAGACTTGATGGTTTGATAAATATTTTTTGTTCGAGTCAACAAATGAGTCATGAACTAAAACTAACCCGTTCAAATTTGGGCGAATTACTCTAAAAGGGTGGATTTTGCTTCCAATAACACACAATTTGTTTATTGAAGCAGATGTGTTTGGAAATTAAAAGAAATGAATATTAGACTAAACTAGATTCTGTTTAAAATGCTGTTAGATTACATTTTTCGTTCAAATCAACAAATGAGCCATGAAGTATAACTAATCCGTTTAAATTTGAGCGAATTCCTTATATAACAAACATTTTGTTTATTGAAGCAGATGAAAGGTTGATGAGTCTGAGATCATTTGTACTAGGAGCAGCAGCAACATTATTAGCATCAAAGCCAGATATATTGACAGAACAAATGATACAGAATGAGATCAATGCCTTGCCAGAAAATAGGCCTATTCCACTTGTGAGTATTATTATGTAGTCAGTCTTCGATTTTTCATTTCTTTTCTTCTATATATGTTGTAATTCCATATTGATATTGTGCAGGATGAGATGTGTTCTTGCTATAATCGTTTGCTAGAGACCAACAGGGACAGACTTGACATAAATTGACCTCATCTGGAAGCAAATTAAAGGCATCTTTGTTTTAGTGTGATTGATAAAGACTCTGCAATTAGTTAGCTGTTTTCTGTAATATTTTGGACACAAGCACAAATATTATGAAATAGTTACCATTTTTAGTAGTAATAGAAAAGGTCATAACTTTGCTATAATTGCTATTCATGATTCTTAGAATTTTCAGTTTATGAGTTTGGGTTTGAAGTTTTATTATATCGAATTTGTTTTACTATATTTGGAATTTATTGTGTATATTAAAAGCCTACTTGGACATGATTTGAAATCAGGTTGATTTAAAATTGAAATTTTATTTTAACATGTTGTGAAAACTATCAAAACTAAAAAATAAATCGTAAGTTATAAATAAAATATCGAAATTTCCTATTGCACTGAATTATAAATCATATATGTTCTTTTTTCCTTTACAATAATTCCTTTTTATTATATGTCATTATAAACATAGTCACAATTAAGTGATATATAATTGTTACTCAAACTATCTATAGATGTTATCTGTCATAAAGTTATTTATTTTAATAGTAAAATAAATTAAAATTATCTTAAATATTATTCTCATATTTTCTATGTCTTGGGTCTTGAAAAACTATTGGATCTTCAAGTCGAAATCTAAGAATCTGTTTAGTCATAAATTTTAAAAATACATTTGGAATATTTTTTCTATCGAATAAGTATTTGTTTGATCATAAATTTTGATTTAAGTATTGGGGGAATACTTTTTAAAATTCAAAATATGCTTTTAATATGTTTTATGCCAAAATATAACCATTAAATTTTTTTAAAATCTGAAATTTCCCCCTAAACTATTATTTTATAAATAAAAAAAGCCCCATCGATAACGTTTAGATATTTTTGATAATTTTTAGAACTTATAACATATAGATATAAGCCATGTTTTATATTTTTCAATATAAGAAGTAAATATATATTAAAAGACTATGACCAAATACAATTCAAAATTTCAATTCTACCTTCACATAAATCTAACTTTTTCAAAAATCTACTATGAAACAATAGCTAAAATTTAAAAATTAAAAGTTTAAAGAGTTGTTTGATGTGAAATATAATCTATAATAATCTCCTGATTTACATAATATATGATAAAATAACTTATCTCAAAATAATTTACTTCTGACCAAACGACTCTAATGTGATATAATATTTCTTTGATATATCACATAATCATAAAAATAATTCTTGTATGTCATATCTAATGATTCATTCTTGTGTACTTCACTTTGGCTTTACCCCCCAAAAGTGGAATGTCATATCCTTTTTACCCAAAGTGACTATCCAATACATTTAATCCCAAATATAAATTTATGTAATAAATATTTTCTTCATTTTAGTTTTTTTTTTTAATGTTCATTCAATTTTTTTTTTTAATAATTTTCAAATTTTAACGTTTCAAAAACTATATCTAAAGTACTATAAAATATTTAATTTTAGATTATAAAATTTAATAACGTATCAATCAGAACCTAAAAATTATATGTTGGATCCGCCTCTAACCCCGATTTATCCAATCAAAGCTCAGTCAAACAATTTGACTCCTGCCACCATTCCACCACCACTCAGCCACCGCCTAACGGCATTTCCCATTAATTCTTTCTGTTATATAAACGGTTATTCTTGGTAGCAAAATACATACGATCAATCAAAGAAAGAAAACCAAAAAAATGGAACCAGAAGAAGAAGCTGAAAAGATGGATTATTCATTTCTCTACTGTGACGAAACTCTGACTGTAGAAGACCAAGACGAAGAAATGCAACTACAAAATAATGACGGCGAAGAAATGCAACAAGAAAATAATGGCGGCGCAGCTGCAGCCGATGATAACGATGGTGGGGATGATGATGATGAGATGAATTACATACAGATATTACTTGCCCGGGAAACCACCGTTGCTCGACTTACTGATCAACGAATTGCAGAAATTATGAATAACAATTGGGATCGAGAAGTTCGAACTCTTGCTGTCGATTACATTCTCAGAGTTAGTAATCAAGAACCCAATTTCTTCATTTTCATTATTTTACAGAGCATGTCAAAAAAAGACTGATTTTTTTCGTACCCCACTTGTGGAATTACGCTGAATTTGTTTTAGTTATGAAAAAAATATTGATCTTTTTCATACCCCACATGTAGAATTAGCTGAATTTATTGTTGTTGTGAAGAAAAGACTGATTTTTTTTCATATTCCACCTGTGTGATTACGATGAATTTGATGTTGTTGTGGAAAAAAGACTGATTGTTTTCGTACCCCACTTGTGGAATTACGATGAATTTGTTCTCTGATTTTGATACAGACAGGGGAAAGATTTCAGTTTTGTAGACAAACACTTTACAGATCAGTGTTATATGTGGACAGATTTCTTGCCGACCAAATAATACCTGTAAGAAAAGATTGGATTCCCCTGAAAATGGTTACTATATTTTTATCAGGATTATTTTTCTGATTTTTCTTTGTTTTGTTAAATTTGTAGAATGGAGATCGCTGCACAGTGAGGTTATTAGCAGTGACTTGTTTATCATTGTCTGCAAAATCAAATGAATTCAGAGGCCATATGCCATCATTATCAAGCTATCCAGTAGGAAATCACTACTTTACTGTGGATGACATAAAAACAACAGAGCTTCTGATTCTTAATGAACTAAATTGGAAAATGAATTGTGTTACTCCTTTTTCATTCACGCGATTTTTCGTATCAAGATTCTGCGAAGATGCTGCAGCAAGATACACAACTAGAATGAGAACTTTTGATATCATCATGAGTGTTATTTCAGGTAATTGATTGATTAGTTTCCCTGTTTTCTGATTAATTAGGAGTGACTAATTAAACTTGTTTAAGCAGATGTGAGGTTAATGAATCACAGACCATCTGTAATAGCAGCAGCTGCAACATCATTAGCAGTAAACACAAATTTGACTGCAGAAGTATTGGAGATTTTGATAAATGATTTGCCTATAAATGGATTCCTTCCAATTGTAAGTGTTTTTTGAAAAAAAAAATCAGTTTTTTATGGTATTTGTATAGGCTAATGGAATTTGTGTGTTAATGCAGGATGATGTGTGTTACTGCTACTATAGACTGAGAGAGCTGATGAACATTTGAGGATGATGACAAACAACACCAGCAACAGAAGAAACATTAGTGTTATAAAGAATTTTTGACAAGAATTTAATGATTCTTTTTGTTAGATTCATTGATTGTTAGTAAATGTTCAACTGATTGATGTTAATACTTGTATTTTGAATTTTATTGGATTTTATTTTTTTTTTGAAATTTTTGTGGCATTTATTACTCATATTAGCCTCATTAAGTATTAACATGAGAAATTGAAAATTACCTTCAAACAATATTCACACAATTCTGTTATAGGAAAAAGTGTTCTATATTTGTAAATATTCTTCATGGTTATGGTAATATTTTACGATTGTTATCAAAAAAAGATGTTCATACAACTCTTAGATTTTGGTGTCTTGAGAAACTATTGGATCTTCTTCAAGTAGAAACCTAAGATTTAGGGTGTGTTCAGTATAGACTAAAATATTTCTTGATTTTTTCATGTTTATTTGAACAAAGTATTTACTTTGGAAAAATAAACGGTTTAAAATTAGGAAATTTACTAAATAGTAAAGGAGAAAAGCGTGACAAGTGACATTTCACATTAATTATGTCCTCCTCGTTCACCACCCACGGACCTTGTAGATCCATCCTCACATCTATATTTTTATTTCTCATATTATTTGTCTAAATTATACATATATATTTTAAAATAATATTCTTTTATTTATATATCAAATACAAGAAAATAAATAAAAATCTCTTTCCCACCAAAATACACCATTAGGAATTAAAAAGCTTAAATGATGTAACATCTCTTTGATTTAATCATAAAAGTAATTGTATGTCATATCATATCTAAATAATTCAGCCTTATGTACTTCACTTTGACCTTACTCCAAAAAAGTGGACTATCCTATCACACTCTTACACAAAGTGACAATTTAGTCTTTTTTGATGAGTTTCCTGGACAGAACGATCAATGTGAGTCTTAAGTCAACGCAGGAAGTTAAAGTGTGATTTTCCTTGTAGTTGAGGGCGGAGGTTAAGCGTCCAATTCAACAATGAACACTAAATAAAAGAGGCAAATTCATTTTCTCACGCGGGTACAATTGATTGGAGACTTATTCAGTAGGTCCTCCTTCCCTACAGAATGGAATTCCACGGCGTCTTACTTAGATTGCATTTGCTTTCCCTTACTCCTGAATAGTGAAAGATTGAGCCTTTTTTGTTCAACCCAAGTGTTGGAGTTCCAGAGCACACTCTACCTTTGCTTCCTCATTCTTCTATACGCACGTTTGGAATTTTGAAATTTAAACAAGTTTATTTTTTATTGTCAATTTTTTTTATATTTTTTAAATTATCAATTATTATGACTTATCATATTTTTTAGTAGTTTATAAATACATAAATTTCATTTTAAAAAATTTAAAGATTTCATGAGTTTATTTTCAATCAAAAGATTAATAAAAATGGTGATTACACAAATCTCACACGGTTAAGAACTAATTACATTTTATTCCTATTCTTTTTCAAATTACAAAAATCTCTTAAATTTGGTGAAATCGGGATACATCACATACGTCCTGATACATCGCGTAAAGTGATGTATATGATCGATACATCACGTATCCGACACCATTCCGCCACCACCGTCAGGCATTTCCCCATTTTTTCTGATATTAGAATGAGAATTGCTGAAATCATCATGAGAGGTAATTTCCCCTGTTTTCTGATTATTTGTTAATTAGGAGTGACTAACTAAACTTGTTTAAGCAGATTTGAGCTTAATGAATCATAGACCATCTGTAATAGCAACAGCTGCAACATTTTTAGCTGTAAACAGACATCTGACCCTACGAGAAGTGATAAATGCCTTGCCTATAAATGGATATTTTCAAGCTGTAAGTCTTTTATGATCTTTTTCTTTTTTAATCTATATTTGTACAATTAATGGAATTTCTGTGTTAATTCAGGGTAATGTGTATTACTGCTACTTTCGATTGCTGGTGCTCAACGACCACATTTGAGGATGATGACAGACAACCCCACCACAACAACTTTTGGCAACAATTTCCTCTGTTAAATTTTGATTGTTAGTAGTTAGTACATGTTTCACAATCAAACAAGCTCTTACATAATTGTCCTTCTTTCTTTCATTTTGATATATTCCTTCTTTTTTTTAAAAAAAGTTCTCGATTCGAGACTCATTTTTATTAAAAAAAGTGAGATTTTTCGATGCAAATCCAAGTTAATCCGGCCCTAACCCCTAAGGAGAACACCTAGTGAGTGTGAGGAAGGAAAAGAGAGTGGTCTTTCAAAAGCATGCATGTACTAGTTTTTATTATTCGAATCACAAGTATGGCTATTTCATGAAAATTTCACTTCAAAAATAGATCGGTTCGGTTCGATTTATCGATTTTTACATATGTTAAATTAATAAAATATTTTTTATCGGTTTTTGGTTTAAAGTCTTTAATGGTTCAGTTTTTGATTTACCTGATAAAAATTATAATGATAATTTGAATTAATAAAAAATAGATAGAATACGAAGACTATGTTTACAAACTTGAAAAATCTATAATTAGTTAATAACAAATTAAAATACTAAAGTGGATAATTAATCACTTAATTAAAATATGTTAAGTATTTTTATAATGTCTTATTACTATCAAATTACTAATATTTAATATTTACGAAAGGATAAAATAATAAATTATTATAATCTTATTGGATTATCGATTTACCAATAACTCAATAATTTTTTCTTAAAACTATTAAAAACCCGATAACCTAATAACCCAATAACAATAAATCAATAATATTTTTATCAATTCGATTTATCAGTCAGTTTCGATTTTTCAGGCTCCTACCAAAAAGTGGACTATCCTCTTACACAAAGCGACAAAAAAAACCATAGCTGTATTGAACTCATTAATTTCATTTCACTCCTGCCACCATTCCGCCGCCACTTTCCGGCATTTCCTCATTTTTTCTGTTAGTAAAAAAAAATATACGTATTAATATCACGCGAACGAGTACAGAAATAACAAGTGAAACCAATCAAAGAAAGAGAACCCAAAAAAAAATGGAAAATGGGTTTTTGACTGAAGAGGAAGAAGATGAAGAAATGCAACAAGAAAATGGCGGCAGTGATGATGATGGTAGCTATGATCATGATGACTATGATGATGATGGCGACTATGATGATGATGATAATGACATTGACATGAATTCCATACAGATATTAATTGACAGAGAAATCACCAGCGTTAGACTTGATGATCAAGAACTTGCAATACTTGCCAATATCAATTGGTATCAACAACTTCGAACTCATGCAATCCTTTACATTCTCAGTGTTAGTAATCAAGAACCCAATTTCTTCATTTTCATTAATTTACAGAGCATGTCAAAGAAGACTCATTTTTTCATACTCCATTCGCGAAATTACGCTGAATGTGTTCTCATTGTGAAAAAAAGACTCATCTTTTTTTCAATTCTGATACAGACAGGGCAAGAATTTCGAACACTTTACAGAGCAGTGATATATCTGGACAAATTTCTCTCCAGTGAAATCATAGCTGTAAGAAAAGATTGATTCCTCTGAAAATGGTTACTATATTTTTATCTGATTGGACTATTTTCTGAAACTTTTTTATGTTTAATTTTGTAGAATGAAGAGTACTGGACAGTGAAGTTATTATCAGTGGCCTGTTTATCATTGTCTGCAAGAATGGATGAAAACAGAGATAATGTTCGACAATTATCAGACTATCCACAAGGAATTCACAACTTCAATGTGAATGTCATAATGAAAATGGAGTCATTGGTTCTTAATGAACTCAATTGGGACATGATATGTGTTACTCCTTTCGATTTCAGAAATTTTTTCGTATCAAGATTCTGCAGAGATGTTTCAAGAAGATACATAACTAGAATGAGAACTGCTGAAATCATCATGACTGTTCCTGAAGGTAATTACTAATTAATTTCCCCTGTTTTCTGATTATTTCTTAATTAGGAGTAATTAATTATTTGTTAAATTTGTTTAAGCAGATGCGAGCTTAATGAATCATAGACCATCTGTGATCTGTAGTAGCAGCAGCTGCAACATTATTAGCAGTAAACAGAGATTTCACCACAGAAGAAGTGGAGATTGAGATAAATTGCTTGCCTATAAATCGATTTCTTCTATCTGTAAGTCTTTTTTTTTTAATCTATATTTTTAAATCCAGTTTTTCTTAATGGTGTTTGTATAATTAATGTAATTTCTTTGTTAATTCAGGATAATGTGTATTACTGCTACCTTAAATTACTAGTGATGAACTAGCACATTTGAGGATGATGACAGACAACCCCAGCAGAAGAAATATTAGTGTTGATGAGCATTTGGGGCAAGAACTTTCTAAGTCTTTTTGTTAGATACTGGATATGAGCAAATAGGGGATTCATTGATTGTTAGTACCAGTAATATTTTCTTATGTCTCTGTTCATAACTGATAAATAAAGCCCTATTTCTTGTTGTAGAAATAATTCCTAATGTTATTACTCCTATTTATTGACAAGGTAGTAACTTGACTGAAAGATATGGTAAATGGCTGAAATAAGTTAATGGAGAGCAAACAAAAAGAGAAAATGGAATATGATTGTTCCCAATACATTGATATGATGATGCAATGAAACAAAACCAACCAGCAGCACACCATATCAAGGTGTCATTACAACCATGGCATGTTCAGAAATAATTCATAAGTCATTGATCTAGAATTTCAATTTCCTATAACGTATTTTTAAGGAGAACCAAGCAGTTCAGTATCTTCAGAGCGGTCTTCCAAACGTTACAAGATGTTGGAAATTGATCGAATTGACCAACTCTTGCTGCCCATTTGCGTCGAGATCTTCAACCTTCAAGACTGGGCTTTGACACTTATGATTGATAGCTGCAAACATTTGAGTCGAAGCCCTTGGGTGAAGTTCAAGCCAGTTTTAACTTACTAGTTTCCTCCAAGTTGAGTTCAGGTTGATCCTACTGGGATCATCTTGATGGCAGCAGCAATCGGCATTCCCAGGAATCCAATTGCAACACTTGTAAACCACTGGTGCCATGTAAGAGGAGAAGTGCTTGCAAAGGTACCAAGGAATTCAACAATAATGATTTGGAAAAGAACTGTACAGCTGAGGACGGCAACGAAAACGTAGTTTTTCAATATACCATTGAAGACATTTATCTTTTCCATTTCTCTAGAGCTAATCTCATTGAAAACCTGCAAGAGAACACAGAGATTACACTTAGGCATTACAAGTGGACTTAGTAACGTCCTATAGATACCAACAGCTCTACCAGGAGTTTTCAGCCTCCTCGGTTTATATAAATGTGGCAGTTGAGATGACATGCTTCTTTTCCATTGTGGAAACAACATGACAATAATGAGAAAGCTTTCATACAAACTTGCAGTAATCTATCTATGCTTCTTTTCATTTTCTGATGAAATGCAAATATCTATGTTTGTAACTCATTTTACATATATTAATTAACAGCAACAAGATGTGCATCAACTCAAGAATCATAAAATATGCTCTAATGCATTAGATAGTAGTGAGAGATTATATGTTGGTAAATTACCTGACAGAACACAAAAGAGTTGAAAATGACTGTGTTCAAAATCAAGTCAGCATCTGAGCCATCAAGTTGAAACAGGGCTTTGCCAGTAGTTTGAAGATACCATATGACTACAAACTGGTAGAAAGATTGACCCAAAATGTTCCTCCACATGACATTGCTAATGAAGTTCCCCTTCCTTCCTACAGGCGAACGCTTCATCAAGTCATCATTAGGAGGTTCAGTAGCTAGTGCAAGAGCTCCCAGTGTGTCCATGATCATGTTGACCCATAGAAGCTGAACAGCAGTAAGTGGAGCACTCCCTGAAAATGTAACATCTCAAACTTACAACTTCCGGGTAAAATGTGTTGAAAGTAGAAAAAAATAATTCTTAGGTCAAGATACGCTACCTGTCAAACAGGCTGAAGAAAAGTTGACAATCAAGGCAACCACATTTACGGTCAGCTGAAATTGAACAAACTTTTGAATATTCACATAAACCGAGCGTCCCCATTTGGCCACAGTCACAATCGTTGAGAAATTATCATCTAAAATTATAACGTCAGCACTCTCTTTAGCTACCTGGAACAAAAAACCAGACAACGTGACGACTCCAGTAAAATACATAACCATCAAGTAACCACATAAAATCTCCACTATGTCCTACTACACATAGCAAAATGACATGACAAATCACTTTCACTTCAGAGTCCAAAATTGTAAAGGGAATATACTAGGTACGGGCACTAATCTTGGAGATGAAAATGGGAGGTTCAAACCAGTCATTGAAAATTCTGCAGCTTCTCAAAGTGCTGATGGATAGCAGCTCTTAATTTTATTAAGCCAGAAACAGTAGAAGGAATCAGTAGGATCCTAAAACAACGAATTCATGGTTTAACAGTGAAACCGCCAAATCTAATTACACAATTTTCTTTACCAAAAGAGTAAATCTAATAACAAAGTTTAAATAGTAAAAAGGAAGATCACTAATACACATCAGGAGAGTAGTCATTCAGGAAAGACCCAGTAACAGCACTTTCGAGGTTATAAACATTCAACATCAATAATTAACAAAACAATAATCCTATCCATACTCATTACAATGCTGTATATTAACTGAATCTACAATGAGGTTGGTTAACAGAAAATGGCCACAGTTTCTTCACTGTACATTAAAAAATTCAGCATTGCCTTAGCCCAATACATACACAACTGGTCTCCTTAATAACAATGAAGGCAAATAACATAAACAAAATTCTTACAAAAAATTTACAGTTTCATTATTTGGGAGAAAGATCCAGGATTAGCAATGTAAGCACAAATAATCTTTTTACAATCCCATTTTCATTATCTACTTTGACAAGAAGACAGGTAAAAGTGCAGTTATTGTAGATGTAAGTCAATTTTTTCTGTCAAACATTGTAATGTCACCCTCAACATGGTTAACTAATTATTCATTTGACTAGTAGTTTATTCTAGAGAGAAGATACTAATGCGACTTTTTGTACGAAAACAGCTCAAGTTTTTCTGTGGGAAATACTTGGCATACAATCAATCAACGGAAAGTGCAATTATAAATGGAGTGGCGTATAACAAATTACGCTAGCACTTTGAGTCACCCTCTTATATAGAAAATTATCCTTTCAAGGAAAAAAATTGGTTGATATTTACTAATTGGTACAGTTCTGTCGCTAAGAAACACTGCTTTCACAATCTCCTTCTAATGTTTTATTCAAGTAACATACACTGGATACAGTACTTTTCACATTGGATAATTTACAGCTGAAATCGAGGGTGGTGCTCTCAAGATTGCAATTGCTTGAAAAATCAACAAGTTCCCACAGTCAAACCACACTTGAGAAGATAATTCATGCTACCAACAATAATTAAATATCACCTCAGTTCCAGCAATGCCCATAGCAAGACCTATATCTGCTTCATGAAGGGCAGGTGCATCATTAGTGCCGTCACCAGTCACTGCAACAACTTCTTGGAAGGTCGTACGTAAATGTTTCACTAGCGTATGCTTATCCATTGGAGAAGAACGTGCCATCACCTAAGAGAATAGATGAAGAAGATGTTAATATCTCTGTCAACCAATCAGCAGCAGCAAGCAAACAAATGATATAAGATAATCCAGTAAGAAAGCTAAGACAATCCACACAAATGACCTCAGATCAAGATAATCAGCTTGCTGTTCATGAACAACGACAATAACAACTAAACCTTTGTCCCAAACAAGTTGGAGTTGGCTATATGAATCCTACTAACCATGTTTCTCCATCTAACCTCGTCTCAGGCCAACATTATATGGAAAAATAATAGGGATAAAAACAGAAATAAAAGTAAAAATTACTAGAAGTTCATCACTTTTTGTGTATGAACGTAATACAAAATATCTTTATTTGATAGGTGAAGTGAAAATGCAATCCAAGTTCAACAACTCGAAAATCCAATCCTGGAAAGAACATATGCATACAACACATCATCACTTTCTGTGCACGAACATACAACAAAATATCTTTATATGATAGGTGAAGTGAAAATCCAATCCAAGATCAACAACACAAGAATGCAATCCTGTAAAGAACATATGCATACAGCTAAGTGAAATAGTTATTTCTGAACCTGTAACTTTGGAATAATTTTTTGCAGCTCGGCCTCACTCTTCATCCTAAATACTGGACCTTCGATTGCAATACCATCATCAGTCAGAATTCCACATTCTCTAGCAATAGCCTTAGCAGTATTAATATTGTCTCCAGTGACCATTCTCACAGTTATTCCAGCTGACCTACAAATTGCAACAGACTCCTTGACACTGGGACGAACGGGATCTTTAATGCCTACAATTCCTATGCAAGTATATCCCTCAAAGGGGATAGGATTTTCAGCAGGGTACTCATCACTGATGTCCTTGTAGGCAAGGCACAAAGTTCGAAGAGCTTCATTAGCAAATAGGTCAATCGTGTCTTTCAGATGGTTAACTGAAGCTTCATCTAGGGGAACAATCTCACCGCTAGCGTTTAGGAAACTGTCACATGAAGCCAAAATTATTTCAGATGCTCCTTTACAGTGTGCACGGGGACCTTTTCCAGGAAGTTCTATGACTACACCCATTCTCTTCTTGGTTGAATTGAATGGCTCAACCTTTACAAGTCTAGATGCTTGACGCTCTTCCTGGAAATTCCCTCCAAGCAAAATACCGAACTCTAAAAGAGCAGTTTCAGTCGGTGTTCCCAGGATTTCAATTTTTCCATCTTCATTCTTTACTATTTCGCCCCCAGTATTATTGAATATAGACTGGATTAGTATTCTCAATGCAGAATCGGGAACTTTAGAGCAGATATTAGAACCATCTTTAGAACTTTCAGTTTCTATGATTTTACCGCAAATGCATGCTTTTACAACTGTCATATGATTAGTCGTTAGTGTCCCAGTCTTGTCACTACAGATGGTAGTTGCAGAACCCATTGTCTCACAAGCAGCCAAATGGCGCACAAGTGCCTTATCATTCATCATCTTCTTCATAGCAAATGCCAGACTCAATGTCACAGCTAAAGGAAGCCCCTCAGGAACAGCAACCACAACAATTGTAACTGCAATAGCAAAGTATTCCAGCATTTCTTGGGCATCATCCATAGACCAGCTCCATTGCGACCCTTCCCCTAGTTTGCGGCTATATAAACCTTGCACCAAGACAGCAAATGTGATGACAGCAAAAAACAGACCTATTTTACCAATAATAGTTGCCACTCCGTTCAGTTTAACCTGCAATGGAGTCTCATCATCTCCTCCTTCACTAAGAGTAGCCATCAGTTTACCCCACTGGGTTCTCATCCCAACGGTAGTGATAAGCATTTTACACGAGCCATCACGAACTTTGGTTCCAGAGAGGAGAAAAGGATTTTCAGCAGTTACGTTAATGGGTTCACTCTCTCCTGTTAAACTTGATTCATCTATCAACAAAGAAAATCCAGAGAGGAAGAGTCCATCAGCTGGTACCTGATCCCCGATAGCAAGATGAACAATATCACCAGGAAGTAAATCATATATTGATATTTTCTGTCTGTAGCCATTTCTAGTGACCTGAACTGTAATCTTTTTCTTCTCTTTATCTAAATCCTTAAACTGTAAAGACTGTCTATAGTCGCTTGTGGCAGTAACAAATACAACCAGCAGGATACTTGCAACAATACCAAGTCCATCATGTGCACCCTTTGGCCATCCTTCAGTCATTATGCCAACAAGCAAAGATACAAAAGCACAAACAGCAAGTATCATGAGGGTTGTATCTTGAAGAGCTTCCCATACAAATATCCAGAAGCCCCTAGGTGGGCTCTCAATAAACTTATTGATTCCATATATTTCTTTTCGTCGGCTAAGCAAATCAGCAGAAGTACAAATACCGTCTGTGGTTGATGTTGATAGCTTTTTCGCAATACCCTCAACCGCACCATGAACTTTCAGCTTCCTCAAATTGTGGCCCTCGACTATTGATCCCAACTCATCAGCACATATTTGAAACCCGGCATCTTTCACTTCCTCCGGGACAGTGTAACTTACTCCTGAAAATATTCAGTTGAACATCAATTGACGAGGAAAATTTAAATACTGGCAGCTGGTTTCACTAATATATGCAATTTCGTACCTTGAATAAAGCTAAGTGCAGCTTGTGAAACCAGAACAGCAACTCTTAGTTTCTCCTACATTAGGTAAAATGCAGATTATACCCATTTTCAGAAATAAGAACAGAGAACCTAGATTTCCGGAGTTGAAAAGAGCAATATACTTCTTTCCTTATTTTAGAACAAACAATTATTTGAGCACAACAGAGCAATACTACTTGAAATGCTAGAAATTTACACCCACGAGATAACCAACTTCAATGATTTAATATAAAATTAATGAGATGACACTTGATAAAAAAATGTGATTCTAACTTGTTAAGGAAAAGTAGGAAGTAAGAATGCCGACAAGAAACTAGAACCAACACATTCTTTGAGAGACATTAGAGGAACTTCTACTCCAAACTATGTTTTAATTTTCAGGATTTGCTCTCCATTAAAGCTCCTTTTAAGCTAAATGCTTCCTCCATTTACTTTTACTTGTCATGTGGATTTTGATCAACACTCTATGATGTATGTTTTCATCCTACTAATATGAAAAGAATTGCAACTTGTAGTATTTTTCGTATAGTTTTAAGCTGTTGAATTGATCTGACTCAATTTCAACTCCGAAGATTAATCAAATTGATTCTGGAGGATCGCAATATGACATGTAAAAGTAAACAGAGTGAGTATATACTACTTTCAACTACGAATCCTCTTTTCATTTTGCTCTATTTTGCTGCTTCAGTTGAAACACAGAAATGAAGTATCAGCATGAAAAAACAGCACTCCTCTGTAGATCCTAGAAGTTACATGAGACATGGAGCGAAAATATCTCCGTGCAATAAAATTTCTTTGCCGGGGCAAAATTGTAAAAGAAAGCATGAGACGAAAAAGTCAACTGAAGTAACAATTAATTGCACAAATAATCCTACTTCTTCTGATGCAAACGAAGAAAGAGATTGTTAACCTGATTAGATCGCTGGATGGCCCGAGCTTCAAAGCGTTTAGATAGGTTCGCTGTGAATCTGAACCTACGTTTCGGATTTTTAACCAGCCAACACAGCTTCCTCCATCTCTGAAGTGCTTCCTCCGATGAATTCTTCGGTTTCACTTCTCCATAGTTCTCCTTAATGTACTCCTCCATAACTCTTCAACTCCTCAAAATACAGCTGCGTTTTTCAAAATCCTAAGCTAATCTCATTTACAGATCGAGAAATCGTTACTCTAATAACACTTCAAACAAAAAAATTCACTTAGCTTTATCGTTGTTTATATATTCCGTAGTACCTAATACGGCATTACAACTTTAGAAAAAGCAGTTGATGATAGTGACTATTTTTTTCCGCTTTAACAAATTGACTAGAGAATGCACTGTTCAAGTCAAACAGAAGTGTTCAAAAAAAAAAGAAGAAATTGATAATGTAGAGAGAGAAGAGATACTACAGTAGATCTGTGTCACGGAGGAGAGCCGCCGTGTGCTCCGCCACGATCAGGCGATGGAATGGGCGGTTTCCGATATTATAGGGGTAGTGTAAAATGGCGCTAGATTCTATGCGTCTATTGATGGGAAATTATTATATGCATAATTACTACACGGTAGATGGTTGTTTGAAAATTAAGAATTTAATGTAATAATTGTATTAGTATAAATTATTTTAAGTCGGATAAATAAATAAAAATCAAATGTATATTTAGAATCGATTAAAAAGAAATATACACCACATTATTTGGATAATTCTAAGACATAAATACACTTTGTTTGGACGGCTGTTACGCATTAATAAGTATACTATTTAAATAGATTGTATCGTTTTCTATTATGACATAGAGTCATGAATCAATAATTTGAAATGACAAACTTACGAGAAAAAAATAGCATATTGGGTAAAGTTACTATCAAAATAAAAGTATTAAATAATGCAAAAAAGACAAAATAGGAAGAAAATATTAAGACGACGATGTGATCATACGAAAACAATTGTTATATAAAGTGGGACATTTCATTATTACTTAACGATAAATTTAAATGATATTGTACAATAAAATTAAAGTAATAATACAATTTGTATAACAACCATCCAAACGTGTTAATAACTTGGATTAAAAATCGCGTGTTTCACTTTTAAGAACATCTTACCTTCAAAAAATAAATTAATGCATTTAATTACTTCAATCGTGCTTGCCTTTGTTTTTATTCCTTATGTCTCATTTTAATTATCAAATTATGATTTTCAAAAATTAATTTGAAAAATGATAACTGACTCTTTACACTATGTGATTTATATAAACACTACATAAATTATACTCCCGTCGTTTAAAAAAATGATCTACTTTCTAATTTAGTCTGTTTCAAAAAGAACCATTTCCTTTTTTTTACAACATTTTAATTTCAACTTTTCATATGGCATATTTAAGGTCAAAAGATTAAAAAATATTTAGATACATTTGATATCTTTACTTTATGGCCATAAAATTAGTTAATGATATTCTTTATAGATAAATTATTATTTTTTAAATGTGTGTTCGATAATTGAGATGGAGAAATCATAAATTTATTTATTTATTTAGCAAAAACAAGTGGACACAAAGATACAGAGAACAAAAACATAACGACGTTAGCACGACAAGACACATATTAATTGTCAGAATCCCACTATAACTTATGCATAATTGTCATTATCATTATATGCTTCTAAATAAATGATGTTGTAATGACCCGTTAGGTTATTTTGAAAATAAGATCACATTTTTCATAAAATATTTTTTTCGTAAATTTAAATTAAAAATTTTAGATTGTTCGGTAATTATGATTATTTAATTAAGAGATGATTTTAGATAATTAAATTTAGTTGGTGGGTTAAAATAATAATTTAGTTAATATCCTATACTAATTATTTTATATTTATTAAAAAAAATAAGGTAATAGATTTTATCACTTTTAATACTAATTTCATATTTTTGTAAAGAAAGAAATTAAAATAACAAAATAGAAAATAATAATAATAATAATAATATATATATATAATGAAAAGGGCTAGTAAAAAAAAGAACGGAGAAGAAAAGAAATGCGGGAAGAAAAAGAAAGAAAAAGAAGAGAGGAAAATTTGTGATTCGCATCTCAAAACATCAAAATATTTATTCTCATCCTTTCTATTAAGTTTTTAATTAATTATGAATAGATTTTTAGATAGAAACGTGTATAATTTATGAAAATATAACCCTAGGATTCTTAGAATAAATCCTTGATTTGTGGGTCGAATAACGATCCGTTTTAGCTGAAATTTGACGTACAAATTTATTTTATTATGAGTAAATATATTTTGAAAGAAATTTTCTGATTTGAATTCGAGGGCTCGACGTGACTTTTTGACCCGATTCTTTAGCCGAAAATAAATATAGTAATATGGGTGTCATTGGAA
>JBCEWC010009398.1:0-18780 GCA_038996855.1 Solanum aculeatissimum
GAAACATTTTGATGGATTCATGTTTTCAAGTATGATAAGTTTTGTAAAGGCTTGTGATCACATAGTCTCTCTGTTAACGCTCTATGAGCACTCTGTTAATGCTCTTTGAGCATTCTGTTATGATATGTTGCAAGGCTTGATATAATAAGCTATTAGATGGGCTACTCCTTATGCATTGAAAAGATAAGATGATGACAAGTTTGAAAGGTTTTGATAAGCTTTTGATTCAAGCATGAACAAGTTTTAAGAAATGGTTTTCTTTTGACTAAGTATGCATGTTTTGAAAGTATGTACAAGTTTTCGGATTTAAATGTGCATGTACCTATATGTATTCTCGTGGGATGAGCTTAGCACCGAGGGATCGGAGTCAGGGTGCGCTTTCACAGAGTCTATATTCCTTTCCGTTAAACCATGTACCACCATAGGTTAATTCCCTATATAGAAAAGTCTGTTAAGATGCGCCGACTCAAGGGTTCTTAGGGTACTATTTGGCAAATAGTACCGAGTTCGGATAGTGGCTCATCCGTAACTTTTTATTTATATCGGTTGAGGTTCCATCCCCGCTATATATATAAATCATAGGCTTGCATCTCATGCATCATGGCATAGCATATTGTTATATTACTCTTTGGCTACGTGCACTTCTTTCGTATCACTTGTCCCCTTGACATGTTGTGGGTCATACTATACTTGTCATATGAATTGCATGCCCACATACTTGGTGCTTAATTGTGCTAACCCATATTATTTCTACATGTTCTCACCATGTAGGGTACAAGGGTAACTACTACATTATCTCGGATGACGCTTGATTCTATATTGAAGACCTTGTAGTTGTGAGCCCTATTGTTCAAGGGCAATAGCCACCATCTATCTACCTTTATGTTTATGTATTTTTTTTTCTTGAATTGAGGGTGAGCCTCAAAGCTTGTCGAAGCCCCGCTCTTCTATGTAGAGGCATGTTTTGGAAAAATCTTACTCTTATACGTTAGACTTGTATGTTGGATAATTGGCTATGTATTGTGATACTATGTTCCACTTGATCTATGATTATGTTCTCATGTTATGGTAAGAGCTTATGTTTTCATGTTAAAATTATGTCTTGAATGTTAACTATGATGTATGACTATGTGCTATGTGCAAGCATGTTCCTCCCATTAACAAATTGTCCCCATAGCTTGAGTCACAAGCCCCTAAACCCTTAGAGCTTATGTGCTACGTTCTTTAGCTTCCGCATTTCTGAACCGATGATGAGTGTAATGATGCTATGATGGCTTGATAGAGGGTCTTCGAGTCCTCTTTTGCTATGTCACATCTAGGCCCTCTATCCGGGTCGTGACAGTGACTTGGTGATTTTAGAAATGGATGATTTCAATATGATCTTAGACATGACTTAATTGTTCTCCTATCATGAAATGCTTAATTGCCCCAAAACTATAATTCCAAAGATCTCGAATGGAGAAAGGTTGGAATGGAAAAGGATGTAAAAGCCTAAGCCACCTAAATTAGATCATATATTTGGGTTAAAGAATTATAGGATAGGGTTCTCTACCATATTTAGATCATGCCCGGAATATTAATGCAGAGCCCCCTTTTATTGATTTCATTCCTATAGCATCTGAGTTTAAGGAAGTCTTTCCTATGGACTTGCCTAGCACACCTCTTGATAGAGATATAAATTTCTAAATTGATTTAAAGTCTAACACTCATCTAGTATCTATTCCTCCTTATCACATGGCTCCAACAGAGTTAAGAGAACTTAAGGTTTTGATCCTAGAACTCTTTGATAAAGGTTTCACTTATCCTAGTGCTTTGTTGTGGGGTGCTTCGATCTTGTTTGTTAAAATAAAAGATGATAGTACGAGAATGTGCATAAACTACCAGTAGTTGAATAAGGGTACCATTCAAAATAAATACCCATTGCCTCATATAAATGATCTTATTGACCAATTGCAGAGTGTGTCAGTGTTCTCTAAATTTGATATGTTTCAACTATCACCAGTTAAAGGTTGGATCAGAGGATACACCTAAGACCACTTTTAGAACCCGGTATGGGCACTATGAATTCTTGGTGATGTTATTTAAGTTGACCAATGCTCCTGCAACCTTATGAGTCTGATGAATAGGGTGTTTAAGCTAATTCTGAATTTATTTGTCATTGTATTTATTGATGACATTCTGATTTATTCAAAGAGTAAGGATGAGCATGTCAACCATATTCATTTTGTTTTGGATATCCTGGAAAAAATAGGAATTGTATGCAAAGTATTTGTAAGTATGAACTATGGTTGTCTTTTGTTTCCTTCTTAGGGAATGTTATTTCAAAGGAAGGGGTAATGATGGATCTTTAAAAGATTCAAGCAATAAAGAATTGGATCTCACTGAGTTCAATCACTGAGGTGAGAAATTTTATGGGGCTTGCCAACTACTATCGGTGATTTGTGAAAAACTTTGCTTCTATTGTTATGAACTTGTGAGGTTCACCCAAAAATGTGCTATTTGAGTGAACTAGTGAGAAGATATTCCAAAAGTTGGAGTCTCTTTTAACTATAACTCTTTTTCTGACCTTATTAATGGAAGTTAAGAGTTTTATTGTTTATTGTGATGCTTCATGTATGGGTTTGGTTGTTGTTTTGATGTAGGATAAGAATGTCATAACTTATGCTTTACGGAAGTTAATGGTTCATAAGAATAACTATCCAAAACATTGTCATGACCCAAGCCTAGGACTTAGTCGTAACATGGAAAATAAAGAACCTGTAGGCACCTCATCCAAGCTATCTTAGCATATATCAAGCAGTCATAGGTTAACATTAACATAATGAGGAAATACAATAGGGAATGGGATTAAGGGAGGACATTTAAGTTAAACAAAATACATCCTATCAAAACATCATATGTCACAACTCGGTTCTGGTCATGATGGCACATCTTAGATCCCACCTATAGCCAAGCCAATTCCCAACCCTAGGGTACCTGTCCTGAATCACTACTCACAAAAACACTAGACATATCTGTATAACCCAGCACAACCTACCCAGAACCTGGAAGTCATCTGCATAGAGCTATGATAGACACAAGAACACACTCATATATATATATATATATATACATAATAATAATAATAATAACATACATAATCAAGAATACTCCTACATATACAAGCCACTACACTGTACAAGGCCAATATTTGGATACAAAAGATGACCATCAAAAGGAAGGAGACTGTAGAGTATCTAGAGCTGCTGATGCTCACCAATGTATCCTCAAATGCTCATGAAACCCCAACTCAGTAACTGCAACTAGTACTTGGAACTACGCCATGGGAAGATGCATAAATATAGGGGTGAGTATCGGTAAAAGGCACCCAGTAGGCAATATAGGGTAACTGAGTGAAATATTGTAAATATATAAGGCTCAACTATAAAGAACTATAGTAAGACTAAAAAATTGGAACTCAGATAAAGGAATGAGCATGTCTATAGAAACACTGAACCACAACTGAACAACCCAAGGGATGTCCAATGATACTGACTGACGAACCCCAAGTAGGCCCATAACAATATTACCGAACTGAGATCGTGTTGTACGTGGGTGTAAAGCCCTACTATCTATGCCTATATGCCCCTTGATCCCCCATAATCCCAAATGGTACACCCACGCACAATTAGGGTGTGTATAGGTGTAATGATCTAAGAGTAGTCAATCGAGTCCCTGACCTAAGAGCAACCGACAGGGTCCCAGACCCAAAGAATAATCGACAGTGTCCCAAACCCAAAGAATAATTGATAGGTCCCAGACCCAAAAGTAATCAATAGGGTCCCAAACCCAAAGATTAATTGATAGATTCTCAGACCAAAAAGTAATCAGCAGGATCTTGGACCTAAAGAATAATCGATAAGGACCCAGACCCAAAAATAATCAACAGGGTCCCAGACAAAAAAAATAATTGAAAGGTGCTTAAACCTCAGAATCGGCATTCAACACTCGAACGCAAAGATATGTCCATTGGGACTCAGAACAAAGGAGCATCACCCAGGACTCAGACTCTCAGGCGTGACCACCAGATCTTGAAACACGACGAGTGTCATCTAGGACTCGAAGAATAAGAACAGTCATCCACTCACTAGTCTATAGAGAGATTTAGTCAAGGCAAAAGTCATAATGCCCAAATAAAGCATAACTACCACCTCCCTCAGATTATAGCATGCAACTCCAGTATCAGGTAAGGATATTAAGTGCATAGTGACTAACAGTCGTATATCAAATTAAATATATCACAACCAATGTAGGGTCATGCCTAACCAAATATAGTCAACCACAAGTACTTACAGTAAACAGGGACATTTAAAGTCATCATGAGTATCTAGAACAACCAAGCCCAGTGGAGTCATATATATACCAAAATATGTCCACAGTATGGAAAATAATTAACAATCAGCCTCATAGCTAGCATACCTTAGTAGCACCAGTCTACACATTCGTACAAATAAGAGTTAAGCCAGAATACATACCTGTCACTGGGCATTTTCCCATATCCAGCCTGTACAAGGCCTTTTCAGAGTTTAACAGTGTCAGAACTCAACTAATATCATAGTTGCAGGTAATACAGTCATATACTATACATACGAAGCACAACTACCCATACACAACACATACTTACCAACCTAACCCATAACTAGCAGACTTTCACACATACCAGCTTGATCGTGCATAAATTTAAGCTCAGTCTAAAGTTTAGAGAAGCCTAGCCTACTTGGAAAGCAGTTCCTTGCACTCCTGTTCAGTATGCTTGAGTTTTTCCCTCCTTGATTTCTTCCAAATGTTTCTTAGCTTTCAAAGCATGAATCACAAAGTCAATACAGTTGTTTTGGTTGTAAAATCTCAAGAAATGGGTGAAATTGCATTAATTGCACCTAAAATGAAGAAAAATAGGGCCCATACCTTAAATACTAAAGAATCCCCTATAAAATGATCCCCATGTCACCTCAAACCTATAGCTAGAAATTGAGCCCAAAACATATTCCAGAAGACAGAGAAACAGCTAAAACATTAGGTTACATTTCTTACCAGAAAATATTCCTTACAAAACTTTATCTGTCAGGATCCATAAAAATACAACAAAATTATCAGAATCCAAACATACCACAGCGTTCCTCTTAGAAAATAGAATAACTTAGACCCAAATTTTACTTAATTCTGCTGAGAAATGACCAAGATATTGCAATGTTAAGTTTCTACATATTTCTAATGCATAATTAGTGAAAAACATTGATGTTACCTCAAAATACATATCAAAGGTGGATTCTGACACTTCCACGGCATTCCTTACAAATATTCATACAACGTAGCCTTTTGAATCACAAAAATCAAAGTTACGGAGCAAAATTTACACTTTCTTAAAGTGTTGCCTCTTCAAGCCTAGCGACCAACATTTTATAGGCATGGTCACAGCTCACAAGAGGCCTCCGCGAATGTGGGCTTCCTTGCGTGAACCCAGGGTTGGCAAATGCCAGACCTCCGCAAATGCGGGCTTCTTTGCGTGAATTTAGGGCTGGCATGTGCTAGGCCTCTGCGAACGCAGCCATGGCACCGCAAACTCATGACTCAATAAATGTTGGCCCTCGTGAACGCGGCCAAGCCCTCTGCAAACGCGGAGGGTTGGTTGTCTGCTGTTTGCACCAACAATTTCCAAGACTTATCTGGGGCATTCCTAGAATGTTCGATGTTCATTTTTCATAAATAAATAGTGCAACCACATGTATTTTGATGTTTCGGATCCAACGGTACGGTCAAAATTTCTAATAAAGCATCCTACTAAAAAATGAGGGCCCTACTTCTTTCTGGCTAATTTTAGTTAAAAGAACTGAGGGGATCAAAATGCACCCGAAAGTCCTCGCCATCCAACGAAAGGTTGTTTTAGGCTGTATTCGGTGTTCCGGAGCTGACCACGCTATAAGATTCCCATTTCGAGCACGTTTAGCTAGGTTTTTATGGAAAAACACCTTTTAACTTCCAATTAAACTAATTTTATAATTTCTGACTTAAACTCACACCAGAACCCTCAACTCTTGGACTAACCAAGCTCCTAGCCTAATTTGGTTATTCCAAAACTAATGGAATTGTTAGAATCCCATTCCGAGGTTGTTTTTAGAACTTTAGTAGAAACTCATTTTTATATTATAACTTCTCTCTAATACAAATATCCATATAAATCATAACCGACTCCACCAATAACCATCCCAACAACCCCAATAAGTCACAAATGGCTCGAGATTACCATGTACAAGCTCAAATCAACCGAATAACCATAGAAACACAGAAATAATTGGAGGGTCATTACAACATCCCCCACTAATAAGACTTTCATCCACAAAAGTACAAATAAAGGCATATCTAATAGTTCAAATAGGTCGGGGTACTGCTCTTGCATCTCTTCCTCCAACTTCTAAGTAGCCTCTTTGACCGGACAATGACGCCACTGAACCTTAACCATTGGTATAACCCTGGAGCAGAACTGTTGGTATCCCTAGCTAGAATAACCACTAGCTCTTCAACAAATGTCAAACAGTCATTTAACTCAACTAAATCATACTGAAGCACATGTGACTTGTCTAGAATATACCGTCATAACATTGATACGTGGAAAACAAGGTATATAGCAGAATATGTTGGAGGTAGGGCTAACTCATATGCAACTGGCCCAATCCATCTCAAAATCTCAAAAGGATAAATATATCTGGGGTTAAGCTTACCTCGTCTACCAAACTGCATGACCCTTTTTAGGAGTGACACCCTCAGGAACACTCTGTCTCAATATCAAACTATAATAATTAGTATCTACGGTTGGTATAGCTCTGGTGCTGACTTAGAGTTGTCCACAATTTTTCTTGAATAACCCAGACCTGGCTAAGGCATCCTACAGTAAGTTTGTGTTGTATGAGCCAAGCTCTGTAGACTCAAACCACCCAACTGGGGTACGACATCGACGACCATATAGTATCTCAAACGAGACCATTTGAATGTTGGTGTGATAGTTGTTATTATAAGAAAACTTAGCTAACGGTAGAAACTGGTCCCACTTTCCCCCAAACTCTAACACATAAGCCCGCAACATATCCTCCACAACCTATATAGTACTCTCAAACTGACCATTAATCTGGGGATGAAATGTTGTACTCATATCAACTCAGGTGCCTAACTCTCACTGAAAAGCCTTTAAAAATCTGAAGGTAAATTGTGACCCTTGGTCAGATATGATAGATATTGGCACCCCATGCAACTGGACCACCTCCTAAATATAAAAAAGAGCTAATCTCTCAGTACAGAAGGTAGGTCAAATAGGAAGGAAATATGCGAACTTAGTTAGTCAATAAACTATAACCCAAATATTATTATAACTTCTGGAAGTACGAGAGAGCCCCATAACAAAGTCTATAGTCACACGTTCCCACTTTCACGCAAGAATAGGTAATCATTGTAGTGTCCCACCGAGTAGTTGGTTCTCGGCCTTTACCTGCTGGAAACTAAGGCAACACGACAAAAAATTGGCAATATCTCTCTTCATACCATCCCACTAGTAATGTTGTCTCAAATTATAGTATATTTTTGTTGAACCTAGGTGGATAGAGTATATGGAGTTCTGTGCCTCACATTGAATCAGTGGTATCAAATACCTTACTCTAGGAACACATAATAGGTTGTCAATTCTGAGGACCCAGTCTGAATCAAATGTTGCCTGACCATCAATCACCTGTAATACTCTATTCTTGAGACCCACTAACGACTCATCCTCGAACTATCGGGGCCCAAATCTAATCAATCAATAAAGATTGAGCTTGAAGGCTAATACTCGATTGGGATCTGAAACATCTAATCGGACAAACCTGTTAGCCAAGGACCGGATGTCCGAAGCTAAAGGTCACTCCGCTATAGTCAAATGTGAAAGGATGCCCATACTCACTGCCTTCTGACTCAAGGCATTTATTACCACGTTTTCCTTGCTCGGATGATATAAAATGGAAAGATCATAGTCAGCCAATAGCTCAATCTATCGTCTCTATTGGGAATTCAAATCTCACTAAGTCATGATATACTATAGGCTTTGGTGGTCTGTAAAAATGTCACAATGAACACTGTACAGATAATATCTACATACCTTTAGCGCAAACACCACCGCCTCCAACTCTAACTCGTGTGTGGGGTAGTTATGCTCATGGGCCCGTAACTGACGAGAAGCATAAGCAATAACCCAACCTTGCTGCATTAGTACACAACCTAACCAAATACGGGAGGCATCACAATACACAACTAATCTCTCCCCCTCAGTAGGAAGGGTCAAAACAGGAGTAGTAATCAATAACTCTTTTAGCCTCACACTCATCGGACTACACAAACGGCACACCCTATCGAGTCAATTGAGTCAATAGAGCAACAATAGTGGAGAAGCCCTCAACAAACTATTTATAATTCCCTGCTAATCCACTAAAACTCTGAACCTCGAACACCGAAGTAGGCCTAGGCTAGCTATGAATTGCTTCAATCTTAGTCGGATCCACTATAATACCCTCTTTGGACACCATGTGTCCTAGAAAAGTCATATTTAGAAAATGTAGTGTATAACCTGTGATCTCTGAGTGTCTGCAACATAATTTGAAGGTGTTGGTATGTTGCTCTTGACTCTATAAATACACTAGGATATCATCAATAAAAAATTACAACAAAAGATGTCCAGATGCGACCAAAATATTTGAGTCATCAAGTCCATAAATATTACAGGGGCATTAGTCATACCAAATGGTATGATTAGAAACTCATAATGCCCATTATGGGTCTGAAAGGCAGTCTTTTAGATGTCCTCTTAGATCCTCGGCTAGTGGTACCCTAATCTCAAATCAATCTTAGAAACTACTACTGCCCCTACAACTGATCAAATAAATCATCAATTTGTGGCAGAGGATAATGGTTCTTTACCATTATCCTACTTAGTTGTTGGTAATTAATACACATTTGGAGAGTCTTTTCTTTCTTTGTCACAAACAAAAGAGGGGCTCCCCACCAGAAATACTCAACCGTATGAATCCCAAGTCTGACAAATGTTAAAGCTATGTACTAAGCTCCTTAAGCTCTACAGGAGCTATCCGGTACGGTAGAATAGATATGGGATTAGTGCCTGGCTCAACCATTATCGCAAAATCAATATCTCTCTGTTGTGGCAACCCCAGAAGGTTTAAAGGAAACACATTAGAAAACTCACAGACAAGGGGTACTGACTCCACAGTAAAAGCCTCAACAGTCACATTACAAACATAGGATAAATAAGTTGAACACTTTTTGGATGTCAACTTCTTAGCCTGAATATAAGATATAATATTGATCGGTAACCGACTCATAGAACTCTGCCCTATAATTGGGTACATCCCTAGTATCACAAAGATGACAGTCTTGGCATAGCAATCCAACACGGCATGATGTGGGTCCAACCAATCCATACCTAAAATAATATTGAAATCCAGAATATCAAACAGTATCAAGTCAACCCAAGTATTAAAACCCTAAAGAGTAACCACACAAGATCTACATACTCAATCTACCACAAGTAAATCCCCCACTAGGGTTGATACACGAACCCAGGATGAAAGAGGCTCAGGAGTCATACACAAGAGAGAAACATAGTATATCAATATATATAAGAAAGTGGAACATGGTTCAAATAATACTGAAGCTGGTTGTTGGCATAAAGTAATCATACCTGTGATAGCCTTGTCAGAAGCGTCGGCCTCTACCTATGATAGAGTGGCATAAATATGGCCCTGATGGCCTGGCTCTACCACCTCTAGAGAGCCTTCTAAAAGCTTGATAAGAGCTCCACTGGTCCTCACGATCCCGATATTGGTCATCCCTATAACCTCGGTCTTGGCCCTTGCCTTTACCACCTGGTAAGGGAGCTAGTCTGGTGGCTTGTAGGGCTGCATGCACTACTCTATGCTATTGCTTCATACCCAAAACAACACAGAGTGGCCCTGCCTCTGTTGCACGATCATACTTTCCTGATCTAGAAGCCATAGAAGTCTGACTACCCGTGAAAGAAGACCCAACAATCCTTGATAAAGCAGTGTCACTCTCTCTATCTACGCCCAACAGGATAAGAAAGACCACTCCAACTAGATGTACTTAGCCCCTGATGGCTACCCTCAGAAGCTTATAATGATGCCTAGAATGGGCGACAGGTATGACCCTATTGAACCCTTCTCAAAGGCCTATCACTCCACACCCTAAAACCGGACCAGGATCTCCTAAACTCTCCCTCATAGATAGCACGCTTGTCGCTGCCCCCTTAGGCCTAATGACTAAACTACTGTAGAGAACGAACATGATCAACAATATCAAGATAAGACATACCGAGGTCACCAGTGCATGCATACCCATCTTCAACTTTGGTCTCAATCCCCGCACAATATAATGAATCCGCTCCTCTTTGATAGGTAGAATAGTTGTAGCATACCGAGAGAGCTCCTGAACCAAGCCTTGTACTGAGACATTATTATTTACCCATGCTCCAATAGCACAAACTGATCCTGGTGTATGTCCCTAAAACTCCTGGGCATAAACCTAGTCATAAAGTCCTCTCTAAAATTTTCCCAAGTCACCGATGCGGCATCTGCTAGTCTAGTGTCTTTGTACGTCCACCACCACTATCTAGCAGTCCCATCAAGCTGATAAACAGTGAAATCAACACCATGAGATTCCAATAGTCTTAAAGCATATAACTGCTCCATACATGCTATGAGAAACTCTTGCGCATCCTCTTTTGTGGCTCCCAAAAACCTCGGTGGTGTCAACCTCACAATATACCCAAGTAACCACTGATCCTGGTACAGTATGGCTCCCTCTGGCTGTGTCAGAGCCTTTGGAGTGGTAGGCTCTGCTGGTTCTTGAACTGGAGGAGTTAGGGTTGGCGTCGTACCCTATTGTAAGGCTCCTTGTACCTCAAGTGTGACTACAAAGGCAGTTGGGGGAACTGGTGCCTCTAGCTATGGAGAGGTTGGGGCATCTGGTCTTTGCTCTATAGGCTCTGGAGGTTACTCCATATCTAGTACTGACGATGCAGCTCTACCCCTGCCAAGAGCCCGTCTTCTATGTGCCAAATCTGCAAAAAAAGAACAAAGTCAAATTCCCAATAATTTAAAAACCATTGACAATATCACATGACAAGAATCAGTAACCCAGGAAGTTTGCTAAACATCTCATAGCCTCCCAAAGATAAGTCACAAACATCTTCGCACCCATCTGCAGGACTCTACAGGATGGTAGCTCTTTACAAATGAGACCAGTGAACCTTAAGCTCTGATACCAACTTGTCACGACCTGGTTTTGGTCATGATGGTGCATGTTAGATCCCATCTATATGCAAGCCAATTCCCAACCCCAGGGTACCTATCCTAAATCACTAATCACAAAAATATTAGACATATCTGAATAACTCAACACAACCTACCCAGATGCTGGAAGTCATCTACACAGAGCTATGATAGACACAAGCACACACTCATATATAAATACATAATAATAATAACATACATAACCAGGAATACTCCTACATATACAAGCCACTACACTGTAGAAGGACAATGTTTGGATACAAAAGATAGCCATCAAAAGGAAAGAGCCTGCAGAATGTCTAGAGTTGTTGATGCCAGTAATGTCTCTTAAAATGCTCACAATCCCCCAACTCATAGACCGTATCTAGTACCTAAACCTGCACCCAGGAAATATACAAAAATGTAGGGGTGAGTACCAATAAAAGGCACCCAGTAGGCATCATTGACCAACTAAGTGAAATACTGTAAATATATAATGCTCAACTATATAGAACTGCAGTAAGACTAGCAAATCAGAACTCCGATCAAGAAATGAACATGTTTGAAGAAACACCAAACCCCAACTAAACAACCCAAGGGATGAGTAATGATACCGACTAACGAACCCCGGGTAGGCCCATATCACAACTATCACCGGACTAAGGTATCATGTTGTAATTGGGTGTAAGGCCCTACTTTCTATGTCTGTATAAGGTTACATTTCTTATCATAAAACATTTTTTACAAAACTTTCTCGATCAGATTCCATAAAAATATAGCCAAATTATTAGAATCAAAACATACCACAACATTCCTCTTAGAAAATAGAATAACTTAGACCCAAATTTTACTTAATTCCACTGAGAAATGACTGACATATCACATTGTCAACATTTCACACATTTTCAATGCATAAGTAGTTAAAATAGTGATTTTACCTTGAAATATGTGACGAAGCTAAAATCTGATACTTCTATAACATTACTCAAAAAATCCATATAATGTATTTTTTGGAATTGCTAAAATTAGAGTTACGAAGCCAAAGTTACACTTCCTCAAAGTGTTGCCTCTTCAAGCCTCATGATCAGCTTTTTATAAGCATGGTCACCGCCTCAAGGGAGGCCACTGCGAACACAAGCTTCCTGTCGCAATGCGATGCTGGCATGTGTGAAGCCTCTGCGAATGTGGACAAGAAACCCCTGAATTCACGCCTCATGGCATGTTGGGCCCAATGAACACGGCAAGTCCCTTTGTGAACGCAGAAGGTTGGTTGCCTTCTGTTAGCACCAGTAATTTCAAAAACTTATTCAGGGACTTGGCCCGTTTGATGTCTGATTTTCAAAAATAAATAATGCAACCACATGGATTTCAAAATTTTTGATCTAACGGTGTGGTTGGAATTTCCAACGGAGCATCCTACATAAAAATGAGGGTTCCACTTCTTTCTAGCTAGTTTTAGCTAAAAGAACTATAGGGAGTCAAAATGTACCCGGAAGTGCTCGTCATCCGACGAAAGGTCATTTTAGGCCGTCTTCAATATTCCAAAGCTAAACACACCATCAGATTCTCATTTCGAGCATGTTTAGCTATATTTTTATAGAAAAATACCTTTTAGCTTTTGATTGAACTGATTTTACAATTTCTGACTTAAATTCACACTAGAACCCTCAACCCTCAGACCAACCACACTCCTAGCCTCATTTCAGAACTGATGGAACAATTAGAATTCCATTCCGAGGCCATTTTTTATGACTTTATCAAAAACTCATTTTTATAGTTATAACTTATTGCTAACATAAAGGTCTGCATAAATCACAACTACTTGACCAATAACCATCCCAATAGCACCAACAAGTCACAAATGGCCTAAGGTTACCATACACAAGCTCAAATCAACAGAATACATGTAGAAACATATAAAAGAACCAGAGGGTCAGTATATCATAATCTAAACATACCAATTACATATGACTTAGCAAGAACCAGAGAGCAATCTTGGCTCCCCTCAAATAGAAAAGACATAAAAATAAGATAGAAAGTAAAAGTCTATGGACATCAAGTAAAAAATATACAATCGTCCAAAAGATACAAGCATGAAGGAAATGGATGAAGTACCCAAACTAAGGGTTCACCATAACTACTAGTCTTGATCATCAATAAGCTAGCCACGTGTTGGTGGAGGAAGTGGATAGTCAATCCCTACATGGTGAAATCATATGGGAAAAATATATGTTAGTACATTGGAATGTACTAAGTATGTGAGATGAAAGAGAAACTTGAAATTGTAATGACACTATTCATAAAATTTAGAAGTCTCCATGCATGGAATGGTAACATCATGTAATAAGCTTAAGCATGAACAGGGAATAAAGCTCAATATGAAGTAAAAGCAATGTATCATATGAAAAACATGTTATGGAACGAAGACATCAAACTTACACATTGTGGGAATGGACCGTAACCAATATATAAGGCCATATGATCTACTACATGAAATCTAACATAACCTTTTACATTGGCATGGAGAGTCCACTTACTGAGTGGAACTCCGTCTCTTAAGTATGCTTCTTTCTTTAACATAAATGGCCTACGTGGATCTACTAACCTAGCCTACAGGGGCTCCTATGTTGGCACATAGTTAATGGGGCAATGGGATGCTCCTAGGATTCCCTTACCGAAACCCACCTTAATACCGCATTTGGTGCTCAGTCAATCTCACAGAATACTTTAAATCATATGCATAGGCATGTAATGTAACTTAGAATTGTAAGTAGCAATTTCATAAGAGTAGCTCGAAACTACCAAGTGAGAATTGGCCTTTCACATTAGGGTCCATCATAAACATCTTTTAAGGGAAACAATAACATGTGTATATCTTTGATATATTTAATAACCTTAAATCTTTCCTTTATGCCCTCATCATCAATATATACCATGCAAAACCATCCTTGAACTTAGTGGTCTTATGCATTAACTTGGAAACTCATTAACCAATAGAATCATATATTAAAATGGTAACATATGCTTCTTTAAAACAAGTATTAAACATCCCACACATCATTTATAAAACCCTAGATATTGGAGTAAAAATCGTCAATTTAATATTCATGGAAAAATATGGTAAAGCACTGCATTACATCATTGGAGACAAAATACATAAAAATACATCATAAAAAGTCATTAAAATCATAAACATGCAACCTGATATTTCAAGAATTTAAAGAAAAGGTAAAAAGGTTTTAATGGGGAACTTTGTGGGCGGAAGATATCCACAAATCAAACTCATATACCTTTAATTGACCTTAAGGAAAGGCTTAGAGAAGTTTGAGGAGGAACTTCTTGAATGGAAAACTCTAGTCTTGCCTTGTTCTTCCTTGAGAGTAATCTTACCTTAGGAAATTTTGAAAGAATGAGAGTGGAGTGAATGTGAGGTTTTTAGGAGGGTTTCAGGTCTCATATAGGAGAGATGGAACCTCAAAACTACATAGTTTTAAGCCTAGGGTATGCAAAATTGACAAAAATGTCCTTTATTAAAACTATCAGATCATGATCCATGACCTCGATTATGGGCCCTAGACCAAAACTACGAGTCATGGTTTGAGTCATCTATTCTTCTTTTCTAATCTTCAGAGACTGGTTTCCAACCGACCCATCCATGAGTCCTATCTATAACTCATAATCTGGACTATGATTTGTAGAAACCCCTCGTGGTAACCTATCACACTTAGCAAAACTTCAACCTTCAAGACCCTAACCACGAGACCAAACCATGATCCATAATCCTAACTATGACCCATCCTGTTGTTCGTGGTTTCAACTTAAGAAAATTATTTTCCCATCATCCCAAGGCTTCAATCCACAAAGCCTTTCCACGAACCGTAAACACTTCAATGGATCATAAAATGCCCTCATAAGTCCCCTTAACACTTGGTAAATTTTCATCCTTTTTCCCTCCAATCCACGAGCTTGGTTTATGACTCGTAGAATAAACCATGGGCCGCAAACTTGGCTCGTGCATTGCCCCTGCAACTTTTTTAGTTTCTCATTTTTTGTATTTTTAGCCTTCTAACTTGTGAGTCTTATAATATCTCCCTCTTGGGAACATTCACCCCCAAATGTACTAAACATAGGCTCTAAAGAGTCTAATAGCCAGCTAACAACCCAGCATGCATGCAAAATTGCAATCTAAATATCTTTCATGAAATTTTCAAAATCCATACTTAAAATAAGTTCCAAAAGAGTCCATAAGCATGTAAATATGCATATACAACATGAGAAAACCAAAATGTTAGGAATTGGAGGTCTTAGGCAAGAATAACTTAATACCTTAGTCTTAAATAGAGTGGAAAACCTAAGGATAATGATTCATCATGTTCACTTTCACTTCCCATGTTGCACCTTCAACTTGTTGGTTCCTCGAAAACACTTAAACAGATGTAACTTCCTTGTTTCTCAACCTCTTTACTTGCCGGTCTAGGATTTCAATCGAAACCTCTCATAAGCCAAATTTTCTTCAATGCTCACATCTTCTAATGAAACTATGGAGTTTGGATCACCCATGAATTTTCTTAATATAGACATATGAAATACCGGGTGAATCATGTTCATCTCCATAGATAACTCCAACTCATGTGCCACCTTGCCAACCGTTCTAACAATCTTGTAAGGCCCTACATACCTAGGGCTCAATTTTCCTTTCTTGTCAAACCAAACAACATCCTTCATTGGAGACACCTTCAAATAGAACCAATCACCAATATTGAACTAAAGGTCTCCTTCTCACATCGGAGTAGGAATTTTGCTGACTTTGAGATGTTTCCAATTTCTCCCTTATGAGCCTCACATTTTCCATAGCATCCATGAATAAGTCCAGTTTAACAAGGCCATTTCACCTACTTCAAACCACCCAATATATGACCTACACCGTCTATCATATAGAGCCTCAAATGTTTCCATCTCAATGCTTGAATGAAAACTATTATTGTACGTGAACTCCATGAGAGGTAGATGATCATTCCAACTCCCCTTTAATTCGAATACACAATCTCTCAACATATCCTCCCATGTTTAAATTGTTTTTTTCAATTTGTGTATCAATTTGAGGATGAAATGCGGTGCTCAACTTCACCTTAGTAGCAAAGCCCATTTGAAATGACTTCCAATGGTGAGAGGTATATTGAGCTTCACGATCCAATATGATGGATAATAGAATCCCATACAATCTCACCAAGTCCTAGATATATAATTTAGCATAGGCGTTGGCACTATATGTTATTTTGATTGGTAAGAAATGATCCGACTTTGTCATTCTATCCACTATCACCCATATGGAGTTAAATGATTTTTGGAATTAGGAAAACCATTCATCTCTTCATACTTATAAGTAGAAATTTCAATGTCTTGAGCTAGGTCACCTGATTTTTTATGTTCGACCTTGACGTGTTGGCAATTGGAACATTCTGACACAAACTTGGCAATGTCCTTCTTCATTCCATTCCATCAATAAATTTCCCTCAAGTCTTTATACATCTTTATGGAATTGGGATGAATAGAATATGAGAAATTATGAATTTCTTGCAATATCAATTTTCTTAATTAACCAACATCCAGCACACATAGTCTCCCTTGATTTCGAAGTACGTCATCTCCCCCTTGTACGAAGACCTCTATTTTTCCTTCCTTCACCAGGCCTTCAATTAAACCAAAGAGGGATCAAGATCTTTCTTAGACTTGACATCCTCAATCAATGAAGACTCGGATCCACCCAATACCATCACAATACTATTTCTGGTATAACTCATTTTCACCCCAACCTTGCCAATCTATGGACTTATGTTTGATAATTCCCTTTTCCCATCATCTTTTATATAAGACACACTATCCATGGACACCCTATTAAGTGTGTTGGCTACCATATTAGCCTTACCCGGGTGATACTTCACACTCATGTCATAATCTTTAAGAATCTCCGACTATCTTTGTTGCCTTAGGTTGAGGTCTTTTTGAGTCAACACATGTTGGAGGTTTTTGTTATCAGTGAAAATATTCAAATGAACCCCCATACAAGTAGTGGCACTATATTTTCAATGCAAACACCACGGTCACAAGCTCAAGATATTATGTTAGGTAGTTCTTCTTATGTACCTTTAATTGCCTTGAGGCATCAGCGATAACCTTACTATGTTGCATTAACATACAACCCAAAACAATTCTTGAGTCATCACAATAAACAACAGGCCCACCAGTTCCTTCCGATAAGTTCAAAATTGGGGATAAAGTGAACTGATCCTTAAAGGTTTGAAAATTCTTTTCACACTGATCCTTTCACTTGAACTGCACCTTCGTTTGAGTCAACCTAATCAATAGAGATGAAATGGAGGAGAAACCTTCAACAAACCTTCTATAATACCCAGTGTAACAACCCAAAATTTTTTTAAATCTACATATGGTTGGCATTCTATGATGTACTACAAGACATGGTTGAGTTTTGGTAGCCACGGGTTGAGTTTAAGTGGTCGAATGCAAATTGGGTTAGTAAGTGGCCTAGACGGACAGTTGCGGAAGCGTACTTCAAATAGTCATAATTTTTTATGTGGGATGAACCATGTGAGATACCACATATCACATTGAATCTATTTGAGTTAGCTTTGCAACACAAGTGGTTTCACTTAAGTTCGAGTTTGGATGAGGGAGATATGGCCCAAACAGTGAGACTATCTAAAATTTGGAAGCCATTGGAGATAGGCTCAGAAAAATGGCCAAGGATATTGGAACGGGCCATAAAACTTTGCACGGTCCATGTAGTGCCTTTTAAGGTGTTCCATTGAGCTACGGGTGGCCTTGAACAACCCCTAAGCCAAGTCCAAACCAAAAAAGCCTTGCACGGCTCGTTTGGTGTTTGACGGGCCGTCCACTATCCCGTGAAGTTGTACAGTGGCTATGCCAAGGCTTAGGCATGATGTTTTAGGCTAAGTATGGTTATACGGTGCCTTACACGACCAGTCACACATTGATTGGACCGTCAAGTGCCTCGTGAAGTGTAACAGAAAGTCCTCCGAGAGTTGCGTTGAAGGAATTGGCTAAGTCATGTTGGACGGCAGGTTGAACGGGCCGTGTACCAATAAATGGCACTGTAGCAGCCATTTGGGCACTATGGATAGTTAAAAGTTCCATCTTATTAATGGAATTTTCGTGATTTAACATTTCCCTAAGCCCCCTTTTGGTCCCCTAAGGTCCCCTAAAAAATTCCCTAAACCCTCATTCATCTATTAGAACTCTCCTATACACTCTCTTAAGATCCTAAGACTCTTTTGACCTCCATTGAAGATAGCTTATAGAATTTAGGGAAGAAGACTTGATTAAGTTTGATCTTGTGGATTAGTTGCTTGAATTAAGGTATGTGGGACTTGATTCAAGGATT
>JBCEWC010009399.1:0-18779 GCA_038996855.1 Solanum aculeatissimum
ATTCAAACTACTCCCATTCATATGAAAAGTTTAGTCCACCACCTATATCGCAAGACTGCATCAAGTGTTCTATAAATTGTACTAGCACGTGGAAATTACGGGGTGTTACAAGGATACCTTCCCGGGGCGTGACATCACCACATCCAAAATAAGCACCCGAACCCCATAAGCACTTCCCGGGGTGATTCTTTCCACACTTGTCACATCGAGGAGGCAATGGTCCACCTCCAACCTATTCCTTGAGAAGAGGCACCCTAGGATTGGAAAACCTTGCATTTGAACCTTAGCCCTATTAGAAATGATCATTTCTACCACCACTCCTAAAGTTAGAGAACCCACTATCATAACAGGCTCTCTTAGAATCATTTACCCTCTTCTCTTTGAGCTTCTCTTTCCCAAGTTGTTCAGCATAAGTCATGAGCCTGGAAATGTCCACATCTCGAATAAGCATAGTCGTATGACATTCTTTCACAACCAATTTAGAGATCCCAGAAATAAACTTGTGCATTCTTGCACGAGGGTCAGCCACCAGCATAGGAGCATACTTTGAGAGCTTCGTTAACTTAAGGACATAATCCTTCACACTCATACCACCCTTCTTGAGATTGATAAATTATGTCATCTTGGCATCTCTAAGCTCAAGAGGGAAGAAATAGTCCAAAAAAGCAAACTTAAACTCTTTCCAACAAAGCATATTATCAGCAACCCTCTCCATCAACTATTGAGTATACCACACTTGAGTCACATCTTTCAACTGATAAGCAACAAGTTTAGTTTTCTCCTCTAAAGTCACCCTCATAACAGTCAACACCTTAAAGAGTTCATCAATAAATTTGTGGGCATCCTCATCAACTTTTGAATCATAGCACTCCTGAGGATTCATCCGGGTTAAATCTTTTACTCTAGCCACCGGAGTGGTAACATAGTGAGGAGGACTAGCGTGTATACCTTGGTTGGTCAGCACTTGAGAAAGCATGGCAACAACAGTCCAAAATTCATCATGAGTCACTAGCTCCCCCATAGGCTCTTGAGAGACTTGCTCCTTATTAATCAGGGCCTGTCTAGGTAGAGGGCTCTTCTTGGAGCCATTTTCCGAAAGGCATCAAGGTCATTGTTAGAGTTATGAATCTTAAAGACACGTATCATAGCATGACATAAGAAATGAAGAAGTGAGATAATTCTTAAAATATCATCATAGCCTCACACTTATAGGTACGGTGACATAATATCAATATGTCATGAAATCCATGATGCATGAATGTCGTAGTATACATAACATAGCGAGACTCAACCGACATAAGACCAAGTGAGCTATAACTTGGAACTCTGTCGACTTTCCCACGATGGATAAAGAGGTGACCTACTTGTCAAAGGTAGATACATACATAATCATCCCTAAAAAAGAGCATAAACATGGACCTATGTTTGGCACATAGTTATGTGAAAGGAGACTTTACATAAGGGCCCTTGGAGATAGCCCCCCTCCCCCCGGTATTCACATTCGATGGTAAGTCATCATCCTACGAGAATACATACATATACATGCTTGAAAAAGAGGCATAAGTCTTTTTAAAATATATTAATACATACTTAGGCCTAGAGGCCAAATCACTTTTCATGACTATACACACTTGGGCTAAAAATTCAAATCATACTTCAATTCATACTTACATGCTTAGGAATAGCTCTTTCATACTTATTCATGTTGGTGTAAACACCCATAATTGCTCAAAGAGCCATATAATAGACATCATGTGATCACATTCATGTCATACCCATATTTGTTGAAAACATAGTCATAATCATAATTGGGTCTTAGCCCACATCATAAACTTCAAGAAAATCAATGTCCATGCATGCATATACCACGAATGATGAGAGAATAGCATGGGTAATAGAGATTCATATTTAAAATAGTATAACAAGATATATTCATACTTAACTCATAAGGAAATCCACAATTAAAACATGTTTTAGATTACCCATGCATGGATTCATAAAGTAAAGAGACATGCATATTTAAACCTTCATAAATTCAATGTAATCCAACATAATAGGGCTTAAATCACATTAAAACATCAATTAAATACAGCCCATAACTCAATTTAATCAAATCGACACTAATTTAAAAGACTCATATTCAAAGTAAGCTTGAAATTCGTAAATCAAATAGTAAGAAGCTTTTGGTGTCTTCATGATTGAAAGGGATCATAAATCAATCCCACATACCTTGAGAACTCTAGAAGAAATTAGATGGAATAAACTTGAATTGAAATCTCCTTGAGGTCCTAGCTTGAATCCCCAATCACAAGACTTATAGAGAGAGTTTTTAGGATTTGAATTCTAAAGTTCTAAGTGTAAGGAATGAAATTGAATAAAGATGGAGGAGTATAGGTCTTTTCAGGGTTTTAGGATAGGTTAGAAAGTAACAAACAACCCTTAAAAATAACCAAAATTACAAGAAAGTCATTAATGAAGCGGGCACTAAAACGTATCTAGGGGTCCCATACAAGAGCACCACGGCTCATGCAAGAATCCACGGACCGTACAAGGGTTTGTGGGAAGTTTCCATTCTGACCCTTAGAAAAATTAGGTTGAAGGTGTTCCCACTGAAGGCGTCACGGTCCGTACAAAGCTTCACGGTCGGTACAAGCTCCCATACAAAGATCCAAGTTCTGAGATAGTGATTATCAACTTAGAGAATTTTTGGACTAACACCATCATAAGACCCCACCACGAGCCGTGGTGGGTTGTACGACCCATACAAGGGTCTGTGGTGGGTTCCTTAAGCCACACAGTGGCTTTCAAGCCAAAGGCACCTACCACGAGCCACTTTCTCGACCAGTGGTGAGCACCACGAGTCGTGAGGATTTCAATGGAAGGCCACTTGGTCTTGAACTCCACCATAAGCCAAAACACACCACACACAAGGCCAAAAGCCACCACCAGGAAGCCTCCATGGCTTGTGGACCCCCCACGGCTGATGGAGGTGACCATGGAGTGTCACCTAGGTCAAAAACTTTTGGAACTCAATTTTTAAGCATCATTAAGGGCTCTCGAGGTTCGGGTCCTTACAACTCCATAAAGATAATGTCGCCATAGTTTCAATGCCAACACCACCACAGTTCTCTAAATCATGGGTAGGATAGTTTCTCTCATGCACCTTCCACTGTCTAGAAGCATATGCTATCACATTCCCCTTTTGCATCAATATTCCACCCAAACCCATACTAGAAGCATCACAATATAACACAGAATGTACTACCTCCTCGAGCAAAGCAAGAATAGGTGCTGAGGTCAATAAATCCTTGAGTTTTTGAAAGCTCGCCTCACACTTCTCCAATCACTGAAAAGCCATATCCTTTTGAGTAAGTCTAGTGAATGGGGCTGCAATAGAAGAGAATCCCTACACAAACCACTGATAATACCCTGCTAGGCCAATAAAACTCTGAATCTAAATCATAGAAGTCGGCCTAGTCCACTCATGAACTGTTGCTACCTTGGTTGGATCTACCATAATACACCCTTTTGTCACCACATGGCCAAGGAATGCCACAGACTCAAACCAAAACTCACACTTTGAAAACTTGGCATATAACTTCTCTTCCCTCAACCTCTAAAGCACGATCCTCAAGTGTTGAACATGGTCAGACTCATTCTTGGAGTAAACCAAGATGTCATCAATGAATACAATCACAAATATATACAAATATGGCTTGAACACTCGATTCATCAACTCCATAAAAGCGATTGGAGCATTAGTCAACCCAACGGATATAACTACAAACTAATAATGACCATAACATGTCCTGAAGGTTGTATTTGGGATGTTAGACTCCCAAACTCTCAATTGATGAAATCTAAAACTCAAATCAAACTTGGAAAACATCGAAGCACCCTACAACAGGTCAAATAAATCATCAATACGAGGCAAAGGATACTTAGTCTTCATGGTCACTTTGTTCAACTGACGATAATGAATACACATCCGCATAGTGCCATCCTTTTCTTCACAAACAACACAGGAGCACCCCAAGGAGATACACTTGGATGAATGAACCCTTTCTTCAATAAATACTCTAACTGCTCCTTTAGATCCTTCAACGCAGTCATAGCCATCTAATAGGGAGCAATAGAAATGGGCTTAGTGCTCGGCTCTACATCAATAGCAAAATCAATATCATGGTCCAGAGGAACACCTGGAAAATTAGTTAGAAACACATCCATGAACTCTCTCGCAACTCTAGTGGTCTTCAATGATGGTGACTCCTGAGAATAGATTCGTAAAAAGAATCAAAACTAAAGTTGAGGATTTTCCAAACATGAGCCAAATATGACAAGCATCCCTTATCCATCAATCTATAGGCATGCATATAAGAGATCGCCCCTTGGGGTAAGAACTAGATGCGCCAATCGACACTAACTAAGGCAAATACGGACAAGATAGAGTCACTGTCTTCGCATGGAAATCTAGAATAGAATGATGAGGCAACAACCAATCCATATTATCATATCAAAGTCAACCATGTCAAGAAATATCAAGTCAGCAATAGTATCTCTCCTCATAAAGGTCACAATATAACCCCAATACACCCAATTCACCACTAAAGACTCACCTACCAGGGTAGAAACACAAATAGGCTCGGTAAGAGGCTCACATATAATATCAAGATCTATGGACAAATAAGCTAATACATATGAATAAATAGAGCATGGATCAAATAAAACTAAAGCAGAACAGTGGCACTCGAAACCATACCGCCTCTGTCCTATCTGGAACTGCATAGCATACTTTACGCCTCTGCTAGTCTCTAGGCCTTCACAGGCTCCACCTCTCAATGTACCTTAACTTCCTCTAGTACTACCCTTCATACCGTGAGAGATGTCCCTAGTTATTAGTGCTGGAGCAGGATGGACTGGTTGGGACCTTAAAGGATGAGTGAAAGGTGCACGGTGAGGACAATGGTTGGCAATGTACCCAACCTCATCACAAACATAGCAAGCTCTGGGATCCTGTCCCTGAGATGATTGTCCTGAAAAACCACCACACCTGGCTGCACTAGAAGAGTCGTCACAACCCGTCTGAATAAGCCTAGATTTGTCAATACTGTCAAATGTGGGGATGGCTTCATGAACTTCCCGACCTTGATAGCCCTACCTCTGAAACTCTTTATCTCATAATGGGTGCCCACTAAACTGGCCATGCTGGTGGAATCTCTTCCCACCACCCTATTGGTCATGTCTAGTACACTCAATCATGAGGGCATGGTCCACTACACTCTGAAAATTGCCATTGGCTAGAAGTAAAAAAGTTGTGGCCTCTTGAAGATACCCTGCCAATCCCTTGGCAAAATGTTGAATCCTCTCAAACTTTGGAGGGATACTAGACAAGGTATACCTAGACAACTCATGAAATTTGACCTCATAATTAGATACTGACATCGATCCTTGCTTAAACTTGTCAAACTCATCTTAGTCGTTGTCTTAGAGGCTATAAGGCACGAACTTCTCTAGGAACACCTCAATAAACTTATCCCAAGTAATAGTTGGTGATCCAACTGGTCTACGAGCCAAAATTGACCTTCACTACTCCTTGGCTAAGCCAGCGAATGAATAGAAGGTATAAGTAACTCCATGTGACTCAAGGATAGCCAAATTACACAACAGATCCTAACACTCTAATAGAAAGTCATACGCCCTGTCACCGGGTGTACCATCAAACTTGAGAGGAGCTAACTAGACAAACCTCTCAAACTCTTCTACTCAGCAGTAGACATAGCAAGGCTGGCAGAAGTTGGTGGTACCATAAATTGGGCAGTGCAATGGATTGTGCAATAGATAAACCATGAAACCGTGAACTAGTACTCGGCCAAGAAGTCTGACACTGAATAATAGAGGTCATAGGAGGACCCACTAGGGTTGATGAAGGACCAACATAAATCATAGATGGATTAGCTGGAGCTGTAGAAAGGTTAGTCGACACTATAAAAGTCGATGCATCGAGAATAACAAGAGTCAGAGAAGCTCCTTAAAGTTTGGCCAATACTTGTAAAAGTAGCTCCTGAACTAAGGGCATAGCATCAGGGGATGATGGAGTAGATTAGATATGTTTAAAATAGTTGACATGAAGAAATGCACGAATAGAAACAAGACTTAAGTTTTTCCTATCAAGTGCCCTGTAGCCTCTCGAAGATGGTATGAAAGTCTATATACCGATCTACGAGACTTTAACGGACACCCACTCTTGGATCATGAGCCCAATGAACCTAGAACTCTAATACCAAACTGTCATGACTCAATACAGAATCACAACTATAGAAAATAAAACCAAAGTAAAGGTAATCACAACACTTAAATTAAATCCCAAAACATGGAGTCATTGGGTACAAGAGCTTCTAAGTAATATGAATGAGTAAATATAACGTGTATCAAAAGTAAAATACATAGTTTGATATAAAGACAACAAATGAAATGTCTAAGGCATAACGACGACTCGAAAATTGAGCCTCACTGCTGAAATTTGGTAATGATAAGAAAACTCGGCACAATAAGAACAACTACCATGTGGGAGTCCCTGTGCTTGATTTGTTGGGAGAAAACATAGTAGGAGTGAGTACACTGAAATGTACCCAGTAGGTTCAATCGACTGAGTAGGAGAAATTGAATAAGCATGTAATAACTAAGAGTCCCTCCGCCTGCATTGAAGGGGTTAGTACACAATATATATATATACACACGCACAATTATAGGAAGAGTTAAAGATAGCAAGTACAATCAATGATGCAATGCAAATGAGATGTATGTATGTAATGCATGGGATGGAATCACGACCATTACAGGGCTAGTGTATACATATACCGAGCTAAGGCTAACAGGTAGAACCCATGGGGTTCTCGTTTGATCATATACCAATATCTCTCAAACAATATCTCAACCTTGCCACCTGACCGTGGTCAAGGGATTTCAGAAGTTGTACAATCTCTACCTTTCCACCTGATCATGGTCAAGGAGTTTATAAAATGTGGTACATATCACCCTTGCCACTTGTCCGTGGTCAAGTGATTTTATAAAAAATGGTACAGTATCTCAATCATTGCCCCACCTGCCCGTGGTCAAGTGGTGGTACAAATGCAATATGAGATGAATGCATGTCAATACCATAGATCAAGAAATATAACAACATATAATAAGAATAACGATAAATATCCATCATAAAATTAGAGAAATAATGTCAAGTGTCACAATTGGAACCACAAGTCACCACCATGTCTTAAAGTACCACACTTTCACCAATAGCCAAATGTACAATAATATCAGACTTCACAAGTCCCCAAAATATGCATATAAGTCCCAAAAGTACCTTAAATACCATTAATTTCCATAAAGTTTCTCAAATAATATCACAAGTCTCATATTATCACCACAATATTCAAAAGTGTCTCAAATATCAAGAAAATATCTCAATTTGCCAACAAATCCACAATTTTCCCCAATTCTAATACAATCGATATTACATTTTTGCCAAAATACTATCATATCAATCAAATTGCTCATGTAGCAATCCAAATCTTACAATTATAACATAAACACATCCAATAACTCGAATCCAGTCCCAAGAAGGTTGACCAAACCTACTTCGATAAACCCAAAACTCGAAATGAGCTCCAAATCAACCAACCACTATCAAGCTCGTTAAAACTTAAAATACCCAAACTGTCACCGAAAACTCCAAAAATTACAACGAGACCATTTCTAGCGTTAATTTCACCATCCAGAACCACTAGAACTATTGGAATTTCAATTAGAACTTTCGAACTCTGAATTGTTCCCAAAGTCAAACTTAAGCTCCAAAACTAACTTAAAATGCAATTTTAGATCCAAAATCTTTGTTTTAACTCCAAATTCAGTTCTGTAACTTCTCCTAGACCAGATTCGACGTTCCAAAATTGATGGAATCGATAAATTTTTTATATGACACCCGAAACTCAGAATGGTACAAAAACTCATTTTTTTCAACAACTTAAACTTCCAAAAAGGCAAAAGTCATATTTTCTACTTTTAAGACAGAAGATCTCAGTCCCAACAACGTACTTAGTTCAAAATAGGTCAAAAGCAACTTACGAAAGAAAAAAAAAATAATTTTCACAGATAGTCTCAAAAATGACCGGCTAGGTCATTACAATTTTTTAGAAGATGAAAACTTATATGAACCTTAGAGATAACAATTATCAAGAAGTTCTATAAAAAATTTAATATTGTCATGCAGTGCTAATGTTAACACGTAAAAATATTTCACAATGAAGAAATTATCATGATAAATATTATTATTCATCACTTTGTGCTAACATATTCTTCATAAATTTTGTGTGTTTTATCGTTCATATTCTAATATTATTTATACTAGTACATTATCCCGTTCGATGCACGAATAATATTATAATCTTGTTGAATTTTAAAATTAATCATATAATTAATGAATATAATTATTAACAGAAATTCAAATTATTATACTACTCATATAGTTAATGATACAAACTAATAGAAATATACTTTAAAAATAAATAGTAAGTGAAGAGTAATATTATTTCATAAGGATAAAAAGGGAGAAAGATTGTAACAACAAAAAATTATTTTTTATTTATAATTAGAAGAAATATTCTAGGAATTAAGTACAAAAAAAAAAAACAAATGCAGATAGTGATTCTCCAAGACTTATTAATACAGTACCATATTCAATTGTCTTTTGCAACACTTTGTCAATCTTTTTCGATTAGTTGTGCATTTGGGACATCTTCAATAATTGTTATTCTTGCATCCGATATACTTATCTTAACAATAATATTTTTAAGAAATATGATCTGTAAAAAGTTCTTCAAAATAGCAATGCAAAGGTTAATAAAATCATACTTTAAAAAATTAATGTGCACAACATAATACTATATTTGATGTTTTATTTTTTTAATTTATACAATATGCAACAATATAAATAATAGAAGCAATTATATATATAAAGAAACTGTAAAATTGAGTTGTGAATCACCATCAGAATTGAAAGTTTAAAAAAACTTCAAGAGTCTCTCTCAATAATCTCCAATAAAACAATTTTAATTTTATTTTTTAAAAGAAGAGTCATTAAAATTAAATTAGAAATTTTATTTGAAGTGACTGGTCGTATGAAGGTAATCATACCTATTGATGAAGTAAACTCAACCCCCTATATTATACTGCAAAAGTATATTCTTATTCAAGTTTCTAATTAAGATGATTACAAAGACGTGAATTCACTGGTTGATATTCATTTCAATGAAGGTTTGGCTGGAGTTGACTTTATTTTTGTTCTATGTTTAAAAAATTGCAATTAAAATTTGTAATGTTCCATCAAAGTAAATACTTGCATATTGGTATTAGACAAATGAGTATGAAATAAGTAATGTGAAGTGTTATACAATGTCATGAACTAAATAGGCAAAGAAAGATTAAGAAACCAATTGTATACATCAGCGAATGTATCACAAAAATTGTTGGCAATACTGGCCATGAACATTTAATTATCAATGATTCACTTACATGAACGCATGAATTTATACACTATAAATAAATATAAAATATTCAGTGTAATCTCTTAAGTGAATTTTAATTGATAAATATTTTCTAGTGGATCTGAGTTAATAATCCATCGTTAATAATTTCTTTGTCATTAATAAGTAACAAATAGATTTGTATGTTCACAGTGAGTTTACAAGGAAGATGGTCATCACAACACTTAAAGTCAAGTTCCTATCTTACGATCTTATTATAGACCTTGAAGAAGCCCATCATGTCCTTCAAAATACAAATTCCTTTCCTAGATAACCATACATGAATATAACTTATCCTCCATCGCCATAAAATTCATTGGTGAGTTACATTGTTGAAAAGTTCTTTCGACAAAACTAAGATATAATTTCAAATAAAACTTCACCAGACTCATTATATTATATTACTCAATGTCTTTTTGTAGTATTGTATAGACTGCTAGGGATTTGACGTTTTAAAAAAGGTAAGGCAGGAGTCGTCAATGGTTGAGTAGAATTGTTTCTGATAGAAAAACTGTAAGGAATGAATTTTGGATGATATTGAGAAGTTGTAACTGCTTTGTATTAAAAAATATGATTAAAATTTATTTTACAATTGAAAAAGTTAATATAATTTTTTAACATCGAACGTGACTTTTTTTATCAATATTTATAAAACAAATTTTTAAAAAGCTCATAAATTCTTTAAAATTTTAAATAAAGCAAGATTTAGACACTTGACTGATTAGGTAAACTTGACTGATTTAACCATCCCAAAATCCTCACCCACGTTTTTCATTTCTTGTACGATTTAGATAAAGCAGCAAAGTTAGAAATTATAATTAATTAAAATTATCTTTATGTAATTATATTAAATTCAAAATAATAATTTTTAAATCAATATACACTTTTGCAAGTATTCGATGTAACAAAAACCGATCGTTTTAAAATTTGTTTTTCAAACAATTAGGAACAATTTTTATACCAATACTATTTAATACAAAAGCAATTTTTTTTAAAAAAAAAAAAACTCGCGATATAGCATATTTTGACAATTACTTGATATTGTAAATACTTTTTATGATATAGCAATAATGGTATAAATCTTTTTTTTTCAAGATAAAAAAATATGGAATATATTAAATTACCCAAAAGTCCTGACTTGAAAAAACTTGGAGAAATCACCTCAAATCGAGTTTGAAAATATAAAAATGGTGGAAACCACTCAAACCCGTCATTAAAAATGACTTACTTACTATTTCAGGGAATTTTTGTGCATGTCACTCAAACGTGGAGGTCAAACTGCTCAGTACTTCGCGAATGTGGATCCTCTCCAGCAAATGCGATGGTCTCACTAATTTGACCTCCACGAACGCGGAGAACAAATCTTCCTACACCAGATACAACAAAACATAACTCAGTAAAATCATGAAATAAGCATTCAGGACTCGTTCGGAACCCTGTGAACTAAACCAAACATGTAACTAGAAACAACGTTTCAGACTCAATGGAACCGTCAGAATTCAAATTCAAACCTCCTTGACACGTAATCCGAGAAAGATCATTTAAACTAGTTTAGGACTCAAACACTCGAAAAAATCTCGGAAACTCTAAAAATTACAATGAAGTCATTTCTAGCATCAGTTTCACCACCTATAACTATTGGAACTGACGGAATTCTAATTCGAGCTCCCGAACTCCGCATGTTAACCAAAGTCAAACCTATGGTCCAAAATGAACTAAAAATGCAACTTGGGTTCAAAATCTTTATTTTAACTTCGAATTCAGTTCTGCAAGTTCTCTTAGACCAGATTCTGCATTTCGGAGCTAATGGAATCAACAAAATCGAATTCCAACACTCAAAACTCAAAATGACCTCAAAACTCAAAATTTCTCAACTTAAGCCTTTAAAAACTCTTCTTTTGCAAAACTACAACTTTTTATTAGATTTTTGAAATCTGAGTGTTCAACTCAATAAAAAATGACTTAAAACAACTTCTAGAAAAGGCAAAACAATAATTTAGCTGAAAATTCCAAAAATGACCTTTAGGGTCATTATATCTTTTCATGCAATAATTTTTTTTTAAAAAAGTTAATAATTTTTGTATTTAATAAATTAAATTTTTAAAAATTTGATATTTACAGAAAAATTGTGGTTTATGATATGTTTAATAATTTTAAAATATTAAATATTTTTTTCTCTATGCTAACATTTGTCATTATTTGTCTTACTTATTGACATGTCTTTCTTTAATAAAAAAAATTAAAGTAATTCTATTTAATTAGTTGATATTTTAAAAATTAAAAATAGATATTAATTGTGGCGTTGACATGTGGCGTTTTCATAACTCCTATTATATATATATCTTATATATAAATAGATAGATAGAAGATTATCTTAAAACTATTTTTACTAATTAGCAAGAGACATTAGTATTAATAAACTATACCACTAAAGGGGTCGTTTAGGAGGTATTAAACAAAATAATCTATGCATTATGTGTGGTAGAATTTTATGTTTGTGTATAACTAATTCATGTATAGTTAATACACTCTAAATGGTATTAACTAATACTTTTCATTTGGTGGTATTAACTAATATCTTCTATTTAATACCATGAGATTAGATATATAAAGACAAAAATATCCTTCAATTTTTTTAATATTTTTTTTAAATTTTCTTGATTTTATATTTTATATTTGTAATTTTGTGCTAGTAAATTTATTTAAATAAATTAGCTTATAAATTCTATTTATTTGTGGGTTCATATTTGCATAATATAAAAAATTAATAAATTTACCATGTCAATTGTTTTTATAGTTAAGTGATTTTGTTGATACAAGAGCCTAATTAAGTGATTTTATTGATACAAAATATAGTGCAATGACTATATTAGATAAATTCTCACAGTTGAATGACCTTTTAAGATATAAGCTCCATATTAAAACTACTACATGCAACTTTTTATATGTAAATATCGATGGTTTGTTCATTTTTATAATAGTTTACCATCTTTTCAATTTTAAAAGTTGATGGTCTATGTCTATTAAATTGAGAATAAGCGTTTTATTAGTGATCAATTTTTTAAGATCATAAATATTTATCTTCAAATAATTCAAGTGTGAAAATAACAAACATTATGACAAAATTGTTATTCTCCGAGCTAATTAGAAATCACAATAAAATAATCTATTTTGACCCAATTACATGAATAGAAAATTTCATAATAATTCAAGGATATAATTAGAAAGAAGTTTTTTTTTTGTATAGTTTTAAACCAAGTATAAGATTATATGGGAAACAATGAATCAAACACTATATAAAAAATAATTCCTACATTACTATTCTCTGGATTGATAATTTCCGCATTACTAATCTATGCGTTAATCATTTTTGTACCAAACAACCATTAATGGTCTGTTCGGAAGCCACCTGGTAATGGAAATTGGTGTAATTACTAGGGTATTAATTACACACCTTGATAATTACATTGTTCTGTTTGTTTGCCAGAGTGTAATTACAATGTAATTACAAACATGTTGTTTGATTGCATGAGTATAATTACAAAGTTATATTAAGTTAAAAATAAAAGTTAATTATAGTTATAATTAAAAATTTATATTAGACAAATATAGGTATTTATAAATAATATTAAATTAAATATTTAAGATATATATCGTCTTCTAAAAATATATTAATTAGTAAATAAAACTAATATTATAGAAAACCAATTTATATTTTTTAAATTAGTATATTTGAATTAAATTAATTATAAAAACTAAAAATATAAGTTTTATGCGAACATCATGAAATGTGTGTTTGACAAAAATATTAAATATTATAAATATAAAGTCATAGTAAATTTTTTAAAATATTTGATAAAAAAATAATTTATCTAATATAACTAAAAAAATAAATGGCTTATAATGTGAAATATCAAGTCAATACTACAAAAACAAATGAAACTAAAAAATATAACATAAGTTTTAAATTCAAAATTAAAAAATTAACATAATACTCTTATGTCAAATTTCAATATAACATACATAAATATGATTTAAAAGAAAAAAATATGTATATTTAAAACTTTATCCAACAATGAATTCAACTTTAATTTAAAAATTAGAATGTTAATAAAATCATGCTAGTGAAACATAAAATAAAGGATAGAATAAATAAATAATTAAAAAATAATGTGAAAAATTGTATGAAATCAAGTGACAAAGATTAAGAATAAGAAAGAAATGAAAAATAAATATTATAAAATAAAATATAATTTTAAAAAAAATTAAAATAATAAAAATAAAAAGAATTTAAAATAATTAAAATTAAATAAATTAAAATGAAAGTATAAAAAAAAAAGAAATTAAAAGTAATCAACATATAATTAGGCCATATAATTATTTGTAATTCTTTACCTGTAAATTAAAAAATGTAATTGCATCCAATCAATTACATTAAATTACCCTACTAATTATATAGTTATCTGTCGAATCAAACAAATCAAATAATATAATTATATCAAATTACACCAAATCTAATTACCATCTGTCAAAATAGGGCTCTAGCTTCTTTAAAACAAAGCATTTGTACAGAGCAGATTGGAAGGACCTTTGGGCAAAGGATAAGGGAGCATTTGTACTAGGGCGGATAAGGGTTTTGTAGGAGCTTTCCCCCCTTCTTTTTCTCTAAAGTGTATGCTTCTTCTCTATGTACCTATTTCTGAGTCCTGTATGTTTTTGTGATGGTTTTTAATTGTGTCAACAAATTTTGACTCTAACGCTGCACTACAATTTGTGTTTGCAGATGTTTATGTTGCAGCACAGTGCATTTCTTTTCCAGGTGCCACTGACTTCGCATAATAGGGTTTTGCCGATTCATTGCCCTTTTCATCCCAATCAAAGTTCATGCCAAACAGCAAAAACCAGAGATTTGCTGACCTCATTTGAAGAAAACAGCGACGGTGATGGCAGAAGCTTTCAAGGTAGAGAAAGTGAGAAGAATTATGACAAAGATCCTGAACTTGCTGAGATTCTTGGGACCTGTCTTGATGATCCCGTTAAAGCTAAATCAAAGGTAAGTTTTTATTAATTGATACTTGTTGTAATACTTGACTTACAATTGAAATTGTTTTCTTGTCCTATTTACTGTCTTTGATATCAGTTGGAGGAAAGGTTGAGAAAGAAAAGGAATAAAATAGTACATACAAAGACAGGTTCACCAACACCCATGACTGTGAAATTCAACAAGTAAGTTCAGCAAAAACATTATTGCACTTGGATCTTTTTCATATATCAATAGAATCCACAATGCTTTTTCATTCCAGGAAGTTGGTGACACATCTTGTCTAGAATACACTCACACTTCATGATTGGGTATGAGCGGAATCATACTGCCAAAAAATCAAATGCACATGAAATTTTTTAAATATACTATTAAACGCACATGAATAACTACAAAGAACATATTCAATCATTTTATAGGTTGCAGTATACATAACAAGAAGTAGTTTAAATAACAAATAAGTACCAAAATACACTCTCTTTTGCCTTTTTGTTTTTGGTCGAGTTTAATTGTTAATTCTAATTATTACATGAAACAACTCAGCTCTATCTTCCGAATGTAAAATATTGGTTCCAAAATCATCGAATGGAGGAGCACTTGGTGCAGCTTGTCCTGTTATTTAATTGTAATATTCCAGTTCTAGGGACACGAGTATAAAATTTATAAGAGACACCATGTGATGGTGTCCTACTTATGTCCTTTGTATCTGTACGAACTAGTAAGCAGTCATAGATTTGATATTAGCACTTCATAGGTTGTGCACGACAGCCTTTGGAGCTGCAGTCAGTTCCATTCCAGTTAAAATTCATTGAAGGATTTCTAATTCAACAATAGATGGTTATAGGCTAGAACCACCTCTTTGCTGATATAGCCTGATATTAGAAATGTTGTTTGGGAAATATAAGATATGCATGTTTGAGAGAAATCAAAAGTCTTATTTTCTTTTTGTTTACCTCCTTTTCTTCTTGATGTATATGCTTAATTATATTTATATTTTAGAACGGTACGGGATTGAACCTTTTCTCGACTCAAAAAGCTTCATCCTTTTTGATGAAGTTGAAAAAGCTTGATCCTTTATTTTATGGTGAATATGCATGGTAATGACCTACCCCCACAAGGACAAATTCCTCTTAGGGTACCACTTCCCCCCAGCAACTTTGTGTCCGTGATTGAATGGGAAGTGTTAGATCTAGCAGTGTACTTTTCTAATCCTATGTCTTTAATCCTTTTAGCTCATTAGAGTTACTTTTGCTCACAAACCAGACTGAAGGATAATTAGCTGACAAGTATTCTGCACACCATAGAAAGAGTGTCTTGCTTATTTGACTTTTGCTGGCAGATTCTTTTAGGAGTAAAATTCATGACAACTTCTTCTTACTTCTGATTCAGATTTGATTTTACAAACTCCTACATATGGTTTGAGTTCTACAATGTGCCATTGGAGAGGGATATCTCCTTGATTTGTGACGTGAGTAGTTTACTCTTTCATAATTCTCGACACATTTGCATATGGATTTCATTGACTTAGATTTCATCAACTTTGTTGCAGACAATTCGGTCTTGGCACATTGTTGGACGTCTTGGTGGATGTAATTCATTGAATATGCAAGTAGAGTTTCTCAAATTATGTACTACTTATGTTCTTCTTTTAGTTGGTGGAAACAAAAAGACATAACTTATCATTCTAACATGGGAGTATGCTTAGCTGACAAAGATCAAAGAGTAGTTTTCAGGACATTTCGAGTGTTTTATATATAGTCTCAACCAAGCTTCTTCCTTGCAGTTGTCCCAATCTCCTATGGACAAAAGACCAAATTATGATGCTGTTCAGGGAGCAAATGTAACACCTACTACATTCTACAATATTGGAGATATTGAGATTCAAGATAACTTGGCTCGCATATGGTAAAGGATGAATCAGTTATCCTTAGATATGAAATGATGCTTGTTGCTTATAATCTGACCTTTTCTCATGATAGGGTTGACATTGGCACAAGTGAACCTTTACTGTTGGATGTATTGATTAATGCTTTGTCACAGATAAGCTCCGAGTAAGCTTCAGTTCCTTCTTCGTTTTGAAGTAGAATCTCTTTCTCCCGACATCAAGCTATTTTTTAGAATCCTGATACTGGCCATGCAGACCATTTTTGCCAAGCACTACCATTTGTGTTTTTTTAAAGCTCGATTTATCATATACAATCGCGAAGCATCACATTAAAATTAGATTTTGGCAGGTTGTTGTGTTGTATTCTTGCTATTTCTTTTTCCCATGTTGCTAACAGTTTGCGGCTACAATACTCACCCTGAAAATGTCTTCTAAACAGCTATTTCGGTATCAAACAAGTAGTATTTGGAGGATCTGAATTTGAGAACCGGAAGGAGAACTTGACATCAGAGGATGCCAGTTACGGTGTTCACAAGATATAGATGAGTTTTTGACTCTTGAAAACTGCTGATTAGAGATGAAACACGGTTATTGAAGGTAAAGGGCTCCAAGCAGTAGTATTTGGCAACACAAAAGCTGCTATAGAGAGCATACGCCTCGGGCTTTCAAGCTGCTAGTACTTGTTGCATGCTAATGTCAGTGTCTAGGATGAAAACAGTATTAATAGAAAGCTGCAAGTTCCATTTAGATTTTAATTTTCTCAAGTGCTATGAGACACTCACTTGGCAAAAGGGTTCCATTTCTAGATTAGTTTTGTGCCCGGCAAGAGATTACCATAGACATCGAAAATTTGTAGGACTCTACAAGAGGAATCCTATTTCATTCAGATTTTCTTGGAGGCTATTTTATTTTAAATCCTAATTCATGCCTATATAAAGGATATTATATTCTTTTGAAAAGACATCAAATATTTCCAAAATTTTGAGATATTTATCAAGAGATCAAAATATGGCTCAAGGAGGTCAAAATCATCCCTTGAATCATGGAGAAATCTAAAGAAATCTAATGAGAGAAGAATCGAGAGAGAAATAAATTTGTACTCACATTGTTTATGAATAAAATTGTTTCTTTATATTTTATTGGTGATTACAATTTATTTTCTATCACATTAAAATTTATTGCAAACAAATACATCCGTAAAATCTCCACCCATCATTTTGTTTATCGTATGGTGCAGTAAGTCAGTAACTAAGGATCTTAATTTCCCAGTAGCTATGTATTTGTCATCTCTGAGATAAAATACTAAAACTGTTGATGATATGTATTTGTCATCTCTGAGATACAATACTAAAACTATTGATGATTCAAGTTTCTTTCGGGAGAATTATCTTCTCAAATTAGAGGTTGAAACGGGCATTCTACTTTGACTACATATTGTACACTTTCTACCTGTTTGTGTCAATCAAGGTGAACTCAAAAAAGTGGAAAGGATTTATACACTTTCACTACTGTACTTACCTACAAGATAACATGTCGCTAAAATTGTGGAATTACATTAACTTAATAAATCATGTATATCATATAGAAAAAAATTATGCAAAATGTCCCTCCATAACATTTTGTTTATCATATTTCTGGTCAAACTTTACAAAATTATTCCAAATGGACAAATTCGCTATTTAGTCAGAGAAAATTATATAGAATGTCCACCAAATGTAATGGTTTTGATATTTTGCCCTTCATAAGAAAAGTCTTATAAAAATATTCCCTTTTCACTTTTTTAGTTGAATTAAAGACATTTTTACCCCCTCTACACCTTAAATATCTTTTAAAAAACTCTCTATGCTCAATTGCCTCTCAATTTTTCTATTTTTTTTTCTTTCTTTATTTTTCTTTTATTTATTATTTTTCTCCTTTGTTTCTTTGTTTTTTTTTCTTTTCTCTTTTTTTTGAACTTTTATTTTTTTTCTCTTTCTTTATTTTTAATTGTTTTTTTTTTCTTTTTTTCTTTTTCTTTTTTTTTTAACTTGTAGTTTTTTCTCTTCCTTTTTTTAAAAATTATTTTTTTTCTTTTTGTCTATTTTTATTTTTTTAAATCTTGTCCATGAGACGTAACTTCTGAAATTTTTTGTTTATGTCTTGCCTTTAAGGCAAAAATTATAGAATATCTAATTAATCAATACGTAATGTGATAATTCCAAATCTTGCCCATGAGGCTTGACTTGTTGTTTTGAAGTCCTTGGACTAACAAGTCTAATCTCTAAGACAATAGTTA
>JBCEWC010009400.1:0-18779 GCA_038996855.1 Solanum aculeatissimum
GACCCTGAGGGGAATGTAAAGGTGTGCGTGGTGTCCCGGGTTCGATTCCCCTTGAGGCTGCAGCCAATAAGAGGGAGTAAGAGCGGACTGTGAGGCCCCGACACGGACAATACTGAGTATATGGACATTCCCTGAGGGGGGTCGTCTCAATGAAGTGGCACACGGTCCGTGAAGGTCTCTATGAGGCAGTGCCTTAACCAAATTGTAGAAACGGATCCATGTGCAGGTAATTTGACAAAAAAGGCCTTAACTTGTTCATCCGAACTCCTAATCAAGTGAAACCAAGTGCATTGGAAATATAACTCAGAGAGATTTAATTTGATAGGTTATGGTCCTCCCAGTTCTACCCGTGCTAAGATATATGCCCATTTAAAGTCAGTACTTCCACAAGACATCGAGCAAATCTTAACCAATGCAATTTCTTTGAATACGACCACTCAAGAGAGACTCTTAAATCTCATGAATCAACTTTTTTAAGTTCAAGTCAGCCCTCAATCAATATCAGAATTTTTAAAATTTTCTGGGTCATTACATTAACATTTCGGAAATAGCATCAACGAGAAGGTGGGGTTCATGGACAGTGTGAGGCCTTATAGCTCATGAACCAGTTCGTGTAAGGATGCCAGCCAAAGACCTGGACCAAGTGAGGATCCACGGACCACCTCACGATCCGTGTGAAGCCTCATGGCTCATGAAGTCGTTCACATGGTTGTGGGAGGGAAAGTTTTCTAAGTATGGGATTACCGTCTTGGATCTTTGTCGACGAGTTATTTTTCAAGTGTAGCTTTACGGGAGGACTCACTACCCGTTTAGTTGACCGTGTAGGTGTTGTTCCCATTTTTCCTATCCATTTTATTAATGATTTAATTGTAATTTTAGTTATTCCTATAGGACGTTTTAGTCTTCCTAAGCCCTCCTAAACCCCTGAAATTAGTCTATACACCCTCATTCAATTCAAATTCTTCCAACACTTAGATTTATTTTCAAACTTTCTATTCTAAAGGCTCTCTTCCTAGTGTGGCTTGAAGATTGGAATTAGAATTCAAAGGAGTCTTCTCTTCAATCTCTCTTCTCCCTAAAGCTTCTTTATTATCAAGGTATGTGGGAATTTATTCATGGCTCCTTTCAACCATGAAGCCCCAAATAAATTTTTTCAATTGATTTTATGAAATTATGCTTACTTTGAAATTGGGTATTTAAATTTATGAATGATTTAGTTAAATTGAAGTATGGGTTGTATTTAATTATTGATTTTGAAGTGAATTAAGCCCTAATTTTTTGAATTCCATAGGTTTTATGAAGGTTCAATTATTTATGTCCCTTTACTTTTTAAATCTATGCATGGGTGATGTTAATTGAGTTTCAATTGTTGATTTAACTTTGAATTTTATATGGATTCTTCTTATTATCAGTTTTATTTATGAATTCTAATTTCCCATGCTATTCTCATCATCATTCATGACATGTGCATACTTGAAACTTGATTTTGATGAAACTCTTGATATGGGTTAAATCCCACTTTGACTTGAGTTGACTTGATTTTTGGTAAGACATGGGATATGAGTAGAATGTGATCACATCTTGTCTTGACTTGGTTTTTGGGCATAATTGGGTTATTACACCATCTTGTACTTGTCTTGAATGAGCTACTCCTATGCTTTTTTCCCTTGCGCTTGATACTTGAACTCTTATTTTGCTTTTTACCCTACGTAAGAAAAGACTTGAATTAATGAATCTAATGACACTAAAATAATTAAATTCGGATGAAAAGGAAAAATGGTTAAAAATTTCATGCTAAAAAAAGTTATCAAAATCTGAAAATTAATACATGAAAATGTTCCTCAAGTGATAAGGAGTTCAATGGTAAAAACCATTTTGAAAACAGAGTTAAAATGAGGTAGAAATCCTCAATTTAGTATTAAGAATCAAAATCCAAAAAATCTTCAAATTTCACAATTAAAAACCCCAAATTATAAGTTAAAAACATAATTTAATCAATGAAAATTGAAGAAATAGGTTAGAAAATAGTTATCCAATCGATTTGCCTTTAAAAACCTTGAATATCTTCTCTAAAACCAAGCTAGGAAGTTTGAAATAGTGAAATATCAATTAAACCCTTCATTTAAAAGTCATCACTTTTCAGAGAATTTTCATGTTGTGGGAACACAGAGCAAAGCCCGCGAATGCGGAAGCCATCGAGGATTAACCCTCTGCGAACGCGGAGAGGAGAGCCGTGAACGCGAAGGGCCACTTCAGTACACTCCGAGAATGCAAAAGTGGGGCCAGTGAACATGGAGGGTAAAGTACCTAGACCTCTACGAACGCGGTCCCAAACCCAGATACGTGGAGAACAAATGGGACATGCACCAGACACTGTTCACCCCAACAATACACAACACAAGAAAATTATGAATTGGACCTTCAGGATTTGTTCGGAACCCCGTGAACACAAACCAAATATGGAACCCTACCAGAAATAACATTCCGGACTCAATGGAATCATCATAATTCGAATTTGAGTCCTCCATGGCCTGAAATCCAAGAACGATTGTTTAAACTATACGACTCAAATACTCAAAATAATCTCAGAAGCTCTAACAAATCCAACAAAGTTATTTCTACCATTAGTTTAACTACCCAAAACCTCCGAAATTGTCAAAATTTTGATTCGAGCTTTCAAACTCCAATGTTGACCAAAGTCAAACTATGATCCAAAAATGAACTAAAAATATAACTTTGGGTCCAAAATCTTTGTTTTAACTCTAAATTCAGTTATGTAAGTTCTCCTAGACAAGAACTAACATTTTGGAGCTGATGAAATTCACAGAACGTTATTTCGACACTCGAAACTCAAGATGACCACAAAACTCAAAATTTTCAATTTAAGCCTTCTAAAACTCTTTATTTAGCAAAACTTCAACTCTTTATAAGATTTTTAAAATCTGACTTTTAGACTTAATCAAAGTTGACCCAAGGCAACTTTTAGAAAGGGCAAAATGGTAATTTTGTCAAAATGCCAAAAATGACCTTCAAGGTCATTACGTTCTTTTTTATATTTTCTATTTAGCGACTTCTAATTATGCTTGCATGCTAGTTAGTTTAGCCATGTTTATTTTGACCATCAGTTCATTTATTTTCTCCCCTCGTGTTTCTCCCTATAAATGGCATAAATGTCTATATTTGAATTAGTTCTAGCATAAAAATCTCTATATATTATTTCTTTGTTTAAGCTAGACTGTTTATCATGTTTAAACACAACATAGATGTTGCTTTAATCATTGAACTCTCTTTATGTTTAGATTTGTCTCTTTTGTTTAGGAAATTTATTTGATTGTATGTCGTGTTTTGAAGAATATATAGAAAGTCATATGTCTTTTGTCACAACCAGGTGGTTGGTTTGAAAGAAATTACTTCATTAAGTTATAGATTAGATTAAGGAGTCCTTTTGCTCATTTTCTCCTTGTTTCAGTTCAACTTGTGTAACGCCTTTGGGTAGCACTGCATGGTGGCCCATATTCATTTAGATTACACATCATGTCCTGTTACATGTTAACACATATTCTTCTTTATATTCTACTCATGTTCGTATAACACATTTCTATATTAATATTTTGTATGCTCATTTACTCTCTTCTTTATCTATTTTGATTGGATCATATATTAATCCCTATTCTTTCTTTTTTCATGTGCGCAATGCCCGAGTCTATTATGGATTCACCTCTATTCCTTGCATCTCGGGTTTGGGGGTGTAAAGGTCCAATATGCATGTATCATTGAGTCAAATTAGTTTAGGGTGAAGAGGAGTCAAATTACGGATTTTCGAAAGCGAAAAAGTGGTTGTATATATTGGCATACACGGATTACATGCTGATATACATCCAGTGTATACAAACATAAGTTGGCCCAAAAGTACAAATTTTAGTAGCTATTTCAGAATTAAGACAGGAATAGAAGTGAGCGAAAAGCTCAAACTCTTAACTCTATTCTTTTACATTATTTTATTAACTTACTTGTATATATTTGAATGCTAACATTAATTATTTGTTTGATTTAACTTAATTAAATTCTCAAATGATAAATCATTTTGTGTTAATTTGTTTTGAACGATTTTATGCTTTCACTTTCCTATTTTATTTGAAATATTTTTGTTACTAAGTTTGGTTATTCCCAGTAAATTGATTAAGTTAATTATTATTTACTTAGTTATTTTAAAAGATCTTTTGAACGACTTTAAAATTTCTTTCCTTAGTCAATTCAAGCAAATAGTTACTTTCTCTCAAATATTTTAGTATTTTAAAGTTAAAATTTATTTTGACTATTTTTTATAAAATACCTTCATTACTTTAAACTATATTTATCGAATAGTTAGTCAAATTATGTTTAATCGCTGGTCAACCACATCTTAGCAGCCATTTTGAGTTTAAATCAATTTTTTTTAAAATGCCATTCTCACAATTAACAGAAATGACAACTCTGTTGGAGATTTAATTAGGTTCTAACCATTAGATTTGACTTATTTAACTAACTATTTAGAATTGTATTATAAGTAATTTTTCTTTATTTATGCTTTATTTGTTTAAATTCAACTATTTAATTGTCATTACATTTCATGGCTTCTTCCTTTTTTTACCTTGTATATTTAAATGAATAATTTTGTGAACCCTCAACGAGACTTTTAAATGCTTAATCCTTTTAGAAAAAATAACAATTTATTGGTTCGTGATGCGTCCAATGATTGTCATAATTTCCAACTCAGGTTGTTCGCCTAGGCTCCTATTCCACCTAGAGTCGAGCAAAACTAAAATCCTGTAGGAGCATTGGCCTAAGATGACCCAACACGTACGATAAGTTGGTCACATTAGACAGATCACCTTAAGTCCAGAGTGGCCCCCGGTCCAAATGGATGATCATGCTTATGTCTTTAAAATTTGAAGGTTGTATACGCTATTTGGTGAACCATTGTCCTTGGGGTTGGGTATTTGTCATTTTAAATAGGTTATTTTTTGTTGTTGAATACAAAGAAAGATCTGCAGAAATGTTGAGAAGTTCAAGAAGAAAGATTTATTTAAACACTTAATTTAGTATTGTACCCCTGCGTGAGATGAATTTTTGTATTTTCTTTTTCCATATTATGTATCTCCATTCAATTTATTCATAAAACTTGAAACTTGTGATTTTGATTGAGAGCTTAATTGAACCTACCATGGTTGATTAATGAGCTTTACAAATTTCTCTTGAATGGTCGTATTCAAAGAAATCACATTGGTTAAGTTTCGCTTGACGACTTGTGGGAGTACTGACTTAAATAGACATATCGCTTTGCACGGTCAGACCTGGGAGGGAAATGACCTATCAAATTGAAGATCTTTGAGTTATCTTTCCAACACACTTAGTTTCACTTGATTCGGAGTTCGGATGAAGTAGTTATGGCCTTTTTGGTGAGACTGCCTGCAGGAAATCCATTTCTGGAATTTTGGTGAAGGCACTGCCTCATGGTGGCCTCCAAGGGCCGTGTGTCACCTCATGGTACATGAATATGCCCATGTGACCTCTCACGAGGCGTGGTAATGTGTTTTGGGATGGCCTTGACCTAAGGATTGGTTCAATGTATAAGGTTAACGTTCCAGAAATTGCATCAACGAGAAGGTGGATTTCACGAACCGTGTGAGGCCTTATGGGCCGTGAATCAGCTCGTGTAAGAATGCCAGCCAAGGCCCTGGACCAAGTGAGGTTCCACGGACCAACTCACGGTTCGTGTGAAGCCTTACGACTTATGAAGTCGTTTGTATGGTTGCAGAAGGAAAATTTTCTAAGTATGGGATTACCATATCAGATCTTTGTCGACAAGTTATTTTTCAAGTGTAGCTTCACGCGAGGACTCACAGTCCGTGTGACCACCTCACGGTCCATGTAGTTGACCGTGTAGGTGTCGTTTTAGTCTTCCTAAGCCCTCCTAAACCCCTCAAATTAGCCTATACACCCTCATTCAATTCAAATTCTTCCAACACTTAGATTTATTTTCAAACTCTCTCTTCTAAAGGCTCTCTTCCTAGTGTGGCTTGAAGATTGGAATTGAAATTCAAAGGAGTCTTCTCTTCAATCTCTCCTCCCTAAAGCTTCTTAATTATCAAGGTATGTGGGAATTTATTCATGGCTCCTTTCAACCATGAAGCCCCAAATGAATTTCTTCAATTGATTTTATGAAATTATACTTACTTTGAAATTGGGTCTTTAAATTTATAAATGATTTAATTAAATTAAAGTGTCGGTTGTATTTAATTATTGATTTTAAAGTGAATTAAGCTAATTTGTTGAATTCCATTGGTTTTATGAAGGTTCAAATATTTATGTCCCCTTACTTTATAAATCTATGCATGAGTGATGTTAATTGAGTTTCAATTGTTAATTTTACTTTGAATTTCATATGGATTCTTCTTATTATCAGTTTAATTTATGAATTCTAATTTCCCATGCTATTCTCATCATCATTCATAACATGTGCATACTTGAAAATTGATTTTGATGAAACTCTTGATATAGGCTAAGTCCCCCCTTGACTTGACTAGATTTTTGGTAAGACATGGGATATGACTAGAATGTGATTACACCATCTTTTACTTGTCTTGAATGAGCTACTCCTTTGTATTTGCCCTTGCACTTGATACTTGAACTCTTGTTTATTTTTTAAGCCTAAGTATGAAAAGACTTGATTTATGTTTTGGCTTTTTAGCCCAACCTTGTATTGCATTCATTTGAAAGTATGTATATGTATTCTTGTGGGATGACAATCGAACATCGATGGGATTGGAGTAGTAAGTGGGCTATCCCAAAGGGTCCCACTCCTTTTTCTTGAACTATGTGCCAGCATAGGTATGCTTGATATGATATGACTTGAAAATCCTTCTGAAATGACCAGGTCATAAGGAAGGCGACCACCACACCGAAATGACCGGGTCATAAGGTATGGTATAACTACCATTGGCAAGTAGTCACTCTAATTTTGATGTGGGGGCCTGACGTCAGGAGTTCATGTACTAGCTCGTATGGATTGTGATGTCGGTTAGGTCTCCTCCTCTATACTTTAAGCATTATGACATATCATGCATCATGAATTTCATGGCATATTGATATATTATTCTTTCCTATATTCTTCTTCTATATATATGTACCCTCGTTATCTAACTTGTTTTGTAGGTTCACGTTCATATGCATTGCATGCCCACATACTTAGTACATTATATATGCTAACCCATATTTGTTTCCTACATGATCTAACCATGTAGGGACCGGAGATGATATTTATCCACCTTTGGATGCTTAGCTTGGTGATTTTGGATTGTTACTAGTGGTGAGCCCTTTACTTTAAAGGCAAAACCCACCTTCCTCTATCTTATGCTTGGTTGTCTTTTCTATCTTATCTTATGACTTGAGGGTGAGCCCAGGACATGTCGTGCACCCCATCTCATTCTATGTATAGGCATTGTTGGACATATCCGATTCTATTGTACGTCCGTATTATATGTTTGTTTGAGATGCTATGACTACATCATGCTTTGACTATGATTAAGCTTATGTTATTATGACTTGATAAATGAGAATGTGCTTATGTGGAAAGTCCCAAGTCCCTCCTTGCCCCCATAGCTTGAGTCATACTCACCCGCCCCTTAGAACGTACTTGTTATGTGTTATGTGATTCATGCAAATCCCTTCTCCGATGACATCCCCATTGCTTGAGTCCAAAGCCCTGCAATCCCTTAGAATTATGTGCTTCTTGTCATATTACGTGCTTCCGAACCAAGTATGTGTAAATTAATGCTAAGATGGCTTGATTGAGGGCTTTCGAGTCCTCATTTGCCATGTCACATCTAGGCCCTACTCTCGGGTCATGACAAAGATGGTATCAGAGCACTAGGTTTGTAAATGATCCTCAGAGTACAACATGTCGCGTCATGTAGAGTCTTTTTCATGGGTGTGATGCACGCCATACCTATGAATGAGAGGCTATGGCGACATTTTAGGAATTATCTTATTTCATTACCTCTTAAGTCATGCTATGAACTATTTTATAAGTTTTCCTGAATCATTGGTGTTCTTGTCACTCTTTAAGAAGATGCCTCCATGAACATCTCATCTCCCTAGAAAAGCCCCGACTTATTAGGAACAAGCCCCTAAAGAGTCTATAGGGGAACAAGTGACTCATGCTGAATTCCAAAATGTGGTTTCTATGTTGGCTCAAATGATGACTAATCAAGCCCGATGGACAAATCCTATCCATGATAACACCCCAGCCTCTAAGGTGAGAGACTTCACCCCGATGAATCCTCCAGAGTTCTTTGGTTCAAAATCTAATGAGGATGCCTAAGACTTTGCTCATGAGCTCACTAAAGTGTTGAATGTCATGGGTGTGAGTTATGAGGAGAAGTCTGAGTTGGCTGCTTATCAGTTGAAAGATGTGGCTCAGGTGTGGTACAATCAATGGTTAGCTGAGAGGGTTGCTGATGTTAAGATTGATTGGGAAAAGTTCAAGGTTGCTTTCCTGGACCATTTCTTCCCTCTTCAGCTTAGGGAGGCCAAGATAACCGAATTCATTAACCTCAAACAAGGTGGCATGTCTGTGAGGGACTATTCTCTCAAGTTCACCAAGCTCTTGAAATATGCTCCCATGCTAGTGGTTGCTTCCCATGTAATGATGCACAAGTTTATTTCTAGGGTCTCTGATTTGGTAATGAAGGAATGTTGTACCTATATGCTTATTCTGGATATGGACATTTCAAGGCTTATAACCTATGTCGAACAGATTGAGGGGGAGAAGCTCAAGGAGAGGAGGGTGAATGATTCTAAGAGGGCCCGATATGATGGTGGGTTCTCTAACTCTAGGAGTGGTGGTGGAAATGGATGATTCCAACAAGGATAATGCTCGAATATGAGGTTTGTCAATGCTAGAGTACCCCCTCCCAAAGCATAAGTTAGGGGTGGACCATTGCCTCCTCGATGTGACCTATGTGGAAAGAATTACTCGGGTGAATGTAGGAGGACCTCGGGTGCCTGCTACAGGTATGGTGGTAAGGATCACCAGATTGCTGATTGTCCCAAGAATGTAAAGAAGGGTCAAGTGGTTCCAGGTGGTCAGGGTCAGTCAAAGGCTCAAGTTGGTGGTGCTCCCAGAAACACTAGGTTATATGCTCTTCATGCTAGACAAAAGGTGGATGATACTCCATATATTGTGACCGGTATGTTAAACATCTTTGATTTTAATGCTTATGCTTTTCTTGATCCACCTGCAAATTTATATTTTGCGACTCCTTTGTTGGCTGTTAAATTTTTTTTGAGTCCTAAAAATTTGAGGGAATCTTATTCGGTTTATACTCCTGTGGGTGAGTCTATCATTACCCAAAAAGTGTATCGCGGTTGTCCTATTTCAGTCTTGCATAAAATCTTTCCCGGTGACCTTGTAGAGCTTGAGATGTTTGATTTTGATATTATTCCTGAGATGGATTGATTGCATGCGTCATATTCCTCGGTCGATTGTAGGACTAAGCAAGTCAAATTTCATATTCCTAATGAACCTATTTTGGAATGGAAGGGTAGTGATTCCATTGTTAGAGGTCGGTTTATTTCCTATCTCAAGGCCCGGAGGATGATTTCTAAGGGGTGCATCTATCATATTGTTAGAGTTAGAGATGTGGAAACCGAGTCACCTACTCTTGAATCAGTTCTAGTGATTAATGCATTTCCTGAAGATTTTCCTGGCATTCCTCCTTATAGAGAAGTTGATTTTGGCATAGATCTCCTTTCAAATACTCAACCTATTTCCAATCCTCCTTACCGTATAACCCTGGCTGAACTAAAAGAGTTGAAGGATCAGTTGAAATACTTGTTGGAGAAAGGCTTTATCAGGCAAAGTATTTCTCCTTGGGTGCTCCTGTGTTATTTGTGAGAAAGAAGGATGGGTTGCTTCAAATGTGTATTGATTATCGTCAATTGAACAAGGTGACTATCAAGAATAAGTACCCATTGACCAGAATAGATGACTTGTTTGATCAACTTCAAGGAGATACTTACTTTTTAAAAATAGATCTTCATTCGGGTTACCATCAGTTGAAGGTAAGGTAGTGTGATATTCTTAAAATAGCTTTCTGAACTCGGTATGGACAATTTGAATTTGTGGTATTGTCATTTGGTTTGACCAATGCCTCAGTGGTGTTTAAGGATCTTATGAATTGGGTGTTCAAGCCATTCCTTGATAGTCTTGTGGTTGTCTTCATTAATAATATTTTGATCTACTCCCAAAATGAGCGGGAGCATACAAATTACTTGAGACTAGTACTTCAGACCTTAAGGGAGAAGAAGTTTTTTGCCAAGTTCAGTAAGTGTGAGTTTTACTTGGGAGAGGTTTTTTTTCTTAGTGATGTGGTATCCAGTAATGGTATTAAGGTTGATCCCAAGAAGACCGATGCGGTAAAAAATTGGCCTAGGCCATTGACCCCTTTTGATATTTGAAGCTTCCTTGGGTTGGTTGGTTATTATCGAAGGTTCGTTGAGGGATTCTCTTCCATCGCATTCCCATTGACTAAGTTGAATCAAAACAAAGCCAAGTTTGTGTGGTCAAATAAGTGTGAGAAGATTTTTCAGACTTTGAAGGACCGACTTACATTGGCTCCCGTGTTGACTTTACAAAATAGACTAGATGGGTTTGTGGTATATTATGATGCTTCTCGGATTGGTTGTGTTATGTGATTATGAAAGATGGAAGGTTAGTAGCTTATGCATCTCGACAATTGAAGGTGCATGAACAAAATACCCGACCTATGATCTTGAGTTGGTGGCGGTGGTGTTTGCTTTAATGATTTGGAAACATTACTTGTATGGGGTTCATGTGGATGTTTTCACCGATCATAAGAGCTTGCAATATGTGCTCACCCAAAGGGATCTTAACTTGAGACAAAGGAGGTGGTTGGAACTACTTAAGGACTATGACATGAGTGTCCTATATCATCCTGGCAAGGCAAATATCATAGCGGATGCCCTTAGTAGACTGTCCATGGATAGTGTGTCTCATGTTATTGAAGGTAAGAAGGAGTTGGTAAGGGATGTGCACCGTTTGTCTAGGTTGGGTGTTAGATTGGTTGACTCCGATGATGGTGCTATTCTTGTTCAAAACGGGTTTGAGTCCTCTGTGGTTATAGATATCAAGGCAAAGCAGTATTTGGATCCTTCTTTGGTTGAATTGAAGAAGTTGGTTGCCAAAAAGAAGCATCAGGATTTAAGAGAGGTGTATTGGTGGCATGGCATAAAGAGCGACATAGCCAAGTTTGTATCAAAATGTCCGAATTGACAACAAGTGAAGGTAGAACACCAAAGGCCCGGTGATTTGGGTCAAGATATTGAGATTCCTACTTGGAAGTGGGAAGATGTGAACACCATATTAATAGTTGGGTTGCCCCGTACTCGTAAGCAATTTGATTCTATATGGGTGATTGTTGATTGAATGACCAAGTCGGCTCACTTTCTACCGGTCAAGACTACTTATAATGTCAAAGATTATACTAAATTGTATATTCGAGAATTGGTAAGGTTTCATGGCATACCTATGTCTATCATATCAAATCGTGGTAGACAATTTACATTTCACTTTTAGAGATCGTTTCAAAAGAGGCTTGGCACTAAAGATAAATTGAGCACAACATTCCATCCTCAAACCGATGGTCAAGCCAAGAGGACAATTCAAACTTTGGAGGACATGTTCAGGGCTTGTGTGTTGGAGTTTTAAGGAAATTGGGATGATCATCTACCGCTCATTGAATTTGCCTACAATAATAGTTTTCATGCTAGCATTGGTATGACTCCATTTGAGGCTTTCTATGGTAGGGGTGTAGGTCCCCGGTAGGATGGTTTGAGTTAAGTGAGATGGCATTGGTAGGTCCGGACTTGGTGGTTAAAGGTATGGAAAAGGTGAAGTTGATTAGAGAAAGTTTGAGGACGGCTCAAAGTCCCCAAAAGTCTTGCTCGAATGTTAGGATGAGAGACCTTGAGTTTCATGTTGGTGATTGGGTGTATGTGAAGGTCTCACTTATGAAGGGTATTATGCATTTTAGTAAAAGGGATAAGTTGTGTCTCGGTATGTCGGGCCATATGAGATTATTGAGCGGGTTGGCAATAAGGCTTGTATATTGGAGTTACCTTTGGATATGAGTTCTATTCATCTAGTGTTTCATGTGTCGATGTTGAGTAAGTTGGTTGGTGACCCTAAGGTAATTGTACCTTTGGAGGGTGTTGCGGTCGAGGAGAACTTGACTTATAAGAAGGTACCAGTTGAAATCTTTGATAGGCAAGTGAAACGACTTCACAACAAAGAGGTGGTGTCACGACCCGAGAGTAGGGCCTAGATGTGGCATGGCGAAGGAAAACCCAAAAGTCCTCGATCAAGCCATCATAGCATCATCACACACATCATCAGTTGGGAAGTACGTATAATAAACAAATAGCACGTAAGTCTAGGGGATTCCAGGGCTTTGGACTCAAGCTATGGGGATGTTACCGTGAATGAGATAAGTATAAATCATATAGCACATAACAAATATGATCTAAGGGGCGGATAAGTATGACTCAAGCTATGGGGGCAAGCAGGGTTAGGGACTTTCCCACATAAGCACCTTCCCAATCCAAACATATCATAATAACATAAGCAAAAACGAAAGCATAACATAAGATATCATTACATAACATAGATAGCCATATCATTGAAAGTCATACATAGCATAATGTATAATAGAGTTCGATATGTCCAACAATGCCTCTACATAAAATAAGATGGGGTCTCGACATATTTCGGGCTCACCCTCAAGTCATAAGGTAAAAGAACATAAATTAATAACAAGGTAGATGAAAGTGGGTGTTTCCCTTGGAGTATAGGGCTCACCACAAGCAATAACTTCAAGAATCTCGATTAGCCATCTAGCGAGGGATGAAAGTCACCTCCGGTCCCTACATGGTTAGAGCATATAGACAAAGAATATGGGTTAGCACATATTAATGCACTAATTATGCGGGCATGCAATGCATATGAACATGAGTCTACAACCAAGCTAGATGAAAAGGGAGCATACATAGAAGGAGTTTATAAGAAAGGATAGTATATCAATATGCCATGAATCCATGATGCATGAAATACCATAATGCATATAGTTTAGGGGATGTGACCATAACTGACATCCAAACTCATGTGAGCTATAACATGAACTTGCCCGATGAGGCCTCCCATCGGATAAAAGTAGATTACTTGCGAAAGTTAACCTACACCACACCATATGACCCGATCATTTTTGTGTGATGGCCACCTTCCTTATAACTCGATCATTTCGGAAGGATTTCCATAACATATCATAGCATACCTTACGAGACCACCCATTTCAGTTGCATAACCTATATTGGCACATAGTTGAGAAAAAGGAGTGGGACCCTTGGGGATTGCCCACTTACTACTCCAGTCCCATTTGGTGCTAAGTCATCATCCCACAAGAATACTGTAATGACTCAAAAATTTTCAAACTTTATACTAGTGTATCAAGGTCCATTTTGAACTTGTTATGGCTATGGGGTGATGATCATGGATTCTATTTGAGTGACCGTATTCAAAGGAATCGGGTTAGTGGAGTTTGTATGGAACCATGTGGGAGGACTGAATTTGAATAGCTATATCTCTTGGTACAAGAATAAATGTGTAGACTATCACTTATTAAAATGAAGCTCTTCGAGTTATCTTTGCAATGCAACTGGTATCACTTGAATCAGAGTTCTAATGTAGAAGTTATGTCCATTATAGTGAGACTGCCCGTGTATGAAAATGTTCTGGAAAAGGGATGCTATTGGGGAACTAGGGCAAGGACATACGGATGTCCCACGGACCGTGTGGGGGTTTATGACTCCTGAGACCGTTCGTGGGTTGGTTCAGAGAGTACACTAGGAGATAGACCTAGGCCTGAAATAAAGTAAGGCTCCACGGACCATCTCACGGTTCGTGTGTTACCTCACAGTCCGTGAAGAGTCTCCGTGGAGTGGTCCAGAGACTGGTTAGACCCCAAGGAACGGACCCTGGACCAAGTGAGGCTCCACAGACCAGTGTACGGTCTGTGTGCAGCTTCATGGACCGTGTTTCCTACCTTGAAATATCCAGAAAGTCCTCCAAGATTTTAAGCCAAGGTATAAACCAATTCAAGCCACACGGTAGGGTTCACGGTCTGTGAGCCACTACACGGACCGTGTGGATGCTTCTGTTAGCTGCTATTCTAGTTATCTTCTTCATTTCATTAATGATTAAATGGTAATTTTAATTATCCCTAGGGCCATTTTAGCCTTTCTAAACACTCCTAAAACCCTTAAATTGAACCCTAATTCATTTTAATTCATTCAAGCTCTCAATTCATCTCCCAATTTCTCTCAATTTTCTCCCATCCACCATTGAAGACCAATCTTGAAATTGGGGGAAACTCAAGTCTTCATCAGGATCTTCTCAATCTTCTTGTTAATTTCAAGGTATGTGGGTTTAATTCATGGTTCCTCTTTGAACTATGAAGACCCAAAATCCTTTTCTAAATTTTTGATGAATTATGATTTTTCTTAAATTGGGTCCTTTGAATTAAGAATAATTTAATGCAATTGAAGTGTGGGCTATTCTTATTTAATGATTTCAAGGCGAATTAAGCCCCTAATCGATGAATTCCTTTGATTCAAGAAAGGTACAAGTATGTTTGTCCCCTTACTCTTTAAGCTATGCATGAGTTATGTTAAATTGAGGTTTAATTGTTTATTTAGCTTTGAATTTCTTATGGATTCTTCTTGATTTGGTTTTAAATTATGAATTTTAGTATCCATGCTATTCTCATCATCAATCATGGAATTTGCATACATGAACATGGATTTTCATGAAGGATATGATATGGGCTGAGTCCCAAATATGTTTATGACTATGATTTTGATCAAGTATGGGTTATGACAAGAATGTGATCACATAATATCTATGATATGGCTCTTTGAGAAACCATGGGTCTTTACACCAATATGATATGACAAGTATGGAGCTACTCTTATGCATGAAGTTTGACATAAAAGTGTATTTAGCTTTATAGCCCAATGAAGCATGGCAATGAAACGTGTTTGACTTTTGGTCACGTATGTATGAAAGTAAAGCAAATGATTTGGCCTTTGAGCCTAAGTATGCATGATTATGATGTCAAGTGTTTCTGTTCCATTTTGAAGGTATGTAAATGTATACGTATTCTTGTGGGATGACGACTTAGCACCGAAAAGGATTGGAGTAGTAAGTGGGATATCCCCAAGGGTTATACTCCTTTCCCTCAACTATGTGCCAACATAGGTTATACTACCAAAATGGAAGGCCCGTAAGGTATGCTATGCTATGCTATGATATGATATGTTATGGAAATCCTTCTGAAATGATCGAGTTGTAAAGAAGGTGGCCATCACACAAAAATGACAAGGTCATAAGGTGTGGTGTAGGTTAACTTTGGCAAGTAATCTACTCTCATCCGATGAGAGGCCTCATCGGGCAAGTTCATGTTATAGCTCACATGAGTTTGGATGTCGGTTATGGTCACATCCCAAACTATATGTATTATGACATTTCATGCATTATGGATTCATGTCATATTGATATACTATCCTTCCCTATAAATTCCTTCTATGTATGTGCCCTTGTCATCTAGCTTGGCTATAGACTTGAGTTCATATGCATTGCATGCCCGCATAATTAGTGCATTAATATGTGCTAACCCATATTCTTTATCTATATGCTCTAACCATGTAGGGACCGGAGGTGATTTTCATCCCTCGCTAGACGGCTAATCGAGATGGTTGAAGTTATTGCTTGTGGTGAGCCCTATACTCCAAGGGAAACACCCACTTTAATCTACCTTATTTTTAATTTATGTTCCTTTACTTTATGACTTGAGGGTGAGCCCGAAATATGTCGAGGTCCCATCTTATCTTATGTAGAGGCATTATTGGACATATTGAACTCTATTGTATGTTATTCTATATGATACTTGTAATGATATGGCTATCTATGTTAAGTGATGGTATCTTATGTTATGCTTCTGTTTCCTCTATGTTATTATGATATGATTGGATTGGGAATGTGCTTATGTGGAAAGTCCCTAACCCTGCTTGCCCCCATAGCTTGAGTCATACTTACCCGCCCCTTAGAACGTAATTGCTTGTGCTATGTGCTTCATGCTTATCCCATTCCCGGCAACATCCCTATAGCTTGAGTCCAAAGTCCCGAAATCTCCTAGACTTATGTGCTATTTTTTTATTATATGCACTTCCGAACTGATGATGTGTGTGATGAATCTATGATGACTTGATCTAGGACTCTCGGGTTCTCCATTGTCATGTCATATCTAGGCCCTACTCTCGGGTCGTGACAAAGATGGTATTAGAGTCCTAGGTTTGTAAATGATCCTTGGAGTCCAACATGCCACGTCAATTAGAGTCTTGTTCATAAGTGTGATGCGTGCCATACCTATGAACGAGAGGCTATGACAACATTTTAGGAATTTTCTCTCTTCCCTGTCCCTTATGTCGTGTTGTGAGCTGTTTTGAAAAGTTTCCTGAATTGGGGTGTTCTTGTTACTCTTTCAGAAGATGCCTCCCAGAAGAGCTCCCCTTCCCAGATAGGCTCCTGTCCCTGAGGAACAATACCCTTATGAGCTTATGGAGGAAATAGTGACCCACGCTGAATTTTGAAACGTGGTATCCATGTTAGCCCAAGTGGTGGCTAATCCAGCTCGGCTAACAAATCCCACGAATAGTGGCAATCCAGCTTCTAGGGTGAGGGACTTCACCCGGATGAAACCTCTGAAATTCTTTAGTTCGAAGAGTGATGAGAATGCCCAAGAGTTCATTGATGAGCTCACGAAGGTGTTAACTATATGGGTGTCAATTCTGAGGAAAAAACTGAGTTGGTTGCGTATCAGTTGAAAGATGTGGCTCAAGTGTGGCATAATCAATGGTTGGTGGAAAGAATGATAGATGCTTAAGCTTGGATGGGAGGAGTTTAAGATGGCCTTCCTAGACCATTTCTTCCCTCTTGAACTTTTGCGAAGCCAAAATGATTGAGTTCATTAATCTTCGACAAGGTAGCATGACAGTTAGGGACTATTTCCTCAAATTCACTAAGCTTTCAAAGTATGATCCTATGCTAGTAGCTGATCACTGTGCAAGAATGTACAAGTTCATTTCATGTGTTTCTAACTTGGTGGTGAAAGAAAGTCATACCACTATGCTCATTAGGGACATGGATATCTCTCGGCTCATGACCTATGCTGAATAAATTAAGGGTGAAAAGCTCAAGGAGCAAAGGGTGAACGACTCTAAGAGAGCCCGGTATGATGGTGGGTTCTCCAACTCTAAGGGTGGTGGAAGATTTGGTCGATTCTAATAGGGCCAAGGTTCGAATGTGAGGTTTGCTAACCTAAGGGTGCCTCCTCCTAAGTTACAAGTTGGGGGTGATCCACGAATTCCCCGTTGTGACCAGTGTGGGAAGAACTATTTGGGTGATTGTAGGAGAGCTTCGGGTGTGAGGGCTTGGCCCATAAGATTTCTGAATGTCCAATGGGTGCAAAGAAAGATCAAGTGGCTCCTGGTGGTCAAGGGCAGCCAAAGGCTCAGATTATTGGTGTTCCCAGGAACAATAGGTTTTATGCTCTTCATGCCTGATAGGAGGTGGAGGAAGCTCCAAACGTCGTGACTGGTATATTAAGAGTCTTTCATTTTGATGATTACACTTTACTTGATCTGGGTGCAAATTTATCTTTTGTGACTCCTCTGTTGGCTGTTAAATTTGGTTTGAGCTCTGAAACTTAAGGGAACCTTATTCGGTGTATACCTCCGTGGGTAAGTCTATTATTGCCCAGAGAGTATATCGTGATTGTCCTATTTCTGTTTTGCATAAACTTTTCCCCGGTGACCTTGTAGAGCTAGAGATGTATGAATTTGATGTTATTATTGGGATGGACTGCTTGCATGCCTCATATTCCTCTGTTGATTGTAGAACTAGGCAAGTTAAATTCCAAGTTCCTAATGAACCGTATTGGAATGGAAGGGTAGTGATTCCGTGGTTAGGGGTCGGTTTATTTCCTACCTCAAAGCCTGGAGGATGATAGGCAAGGGGTGTATCTATCATATTATAAGTGTTAGAGACGTGCAGGGTGAGTCACCGATGCTTGAATCAGTTTCGGTGGTTAATGAGTTTCTTGATGTGTTTCCCAAAGACTTTCCCGGTATTCCCCCTGATAGAGAAGTGGATTTTGTCATAGATCTCCTTCTGGATACTCTACCCATCACCATTCCTCGTTACCTTATGGCTCCGGCCGAACTAAAGGAGTTGAAGGAACAGTTGAAAGACTTGTTGGATAAGGGTTATATTAGACTGAGTATTTCATCTTGGGGGTGCTCCTGTATTGTTTGTGAGAAAGAAGGATGGTTCACTCTAAATGTGTATTGATTATCGACAGTTGAATAAGGTGACCGTTAAGAATAGGTACCCGTTTCCCAGAATTGATGATTTGTTTGACCAACTTCAAAGGGCTACTCATTTCCCTAAGATAACTCTTCGATCGGGTTACCATCAGTTGAAGGTAAGGGAATGTGATATCTCGAAGATGGCTTTTGTAACAACCCAATTTTTTTTTGAAATCTACTTATGGTTGGCATTCTATGATGTACTACAAGCCATGGTTGAGTTTTGGTAGCCAAGGGTT
>JBCEWC010009401.1:0-18779 GCA_038996855.1 Solanum aculeatissimum
TTTTCTGTAAAATTCTAGGAAGGCTTGCTTTGGGATTCTCCCCTTAGCGCCGGTCATGATCCTAAATTGGGTCGTGATACTTAAGGTATCACCATTTGAATATAGTAAATTCAATGTTATGGAAAATGCATTTAGAACTTACTATAGTTAATAACAAGGATAAATTAAAAATTAAAGTGATAAATTATGTCTTGATTTTTACAAGTGAAAATGTACATTTCTTCCCTTTTTTGCATAGAGAACAAGTAAAAGCTTACGGGGGAGTAATATTTTCCATCCAGAACATAGTTTGTTATCTCTATTGGGACTGAGGCGTAGTTGAGACTAGTATCTGGTAATATCAATGCAAACTAACCCTAGGATTCAAGTACTATAAAATGGTCTATATTGCAGTTTTATGAAGACCACATTGTTCTACCTATTTAGGATTTATAGAAAGAATTTAATTTATTACACACTCGTTTTAAACTACCAGTGTAATTTGACCCCTTGAGCAGTTGAAGCACCGTCTTTTTCCGGTTACTACCAACACTCTATATAGACAGTTATTTGTTTTTGTTATTGTTGGTTTTTTAAGTAACTTGTTGTGTGCATTCCTTACAAAGAAAATTAACTTATTGTGTAAAAAATATGTACATTACCAATGACTTACAATTAGCCAACGGATATTCGATTCACCTATTTCAACATGGCTCTTAGGGTTTATTTGGTATGAGAACAAATGTTTTCTGGAAAATAAGTCAATTTTTTGGTGCTTTGGTTGCCGGAATTTTCTTATGAAAGCAGTAACTTTGCTCACTTTTGAGTGGAAGTCATTTTTCTTTCACAACCATTTCAACCCTTAACTTCATGTCATTGCTCCAAATGACATTTAAATATTATTATCAATCTTTCATACTAAAAAATTTCATCGATAAACTATCCAATTTATTAACATTGAAATACTTTTTGGTTACTAACCATATACTAGAAAATATTTTTCAGGAAGTAACTTATTTTTGAGAAGTTTTTCTCCGAACATACTAAACATGGTGGGTTTCATGTTTCTAGTGTGCTACTGGCCAATGGGTGTTATACCTTTGTAACTACTAAGCTGATGAACTAGCTGGATTCTACTATGTTGGGGCTCAAAATTAACTCTACGTTTAAACTTGACGGTCTTCCAGGGGATTGAAACAAATAGTAGAATGAGACAGTCATATAGACATCCATATACATAACACGAGGATAAACACTGGAAACTGAAAGACATAGCTTGTATATGACATTGTACCTCCATACCATATCTGCAAAGAAAATTTACTGGAACTCATAATTCTTTTATTTTCCTTTGGGAGCTTGTTTCAACAGATTGAAAAGCTGAGCCATATAAAATATAACCAGTTGTGAGCAGAGATTGAATAAACTTTATGAAGCAACTTCATTTAAATTTTTTCTAATCTAGTTGCTTCTTTGATTGGACAGGAAACTTTAAATCTTCTTCCCCACTCTCAGCACACTCAAAGAAGATGTTCCTGTCTTCTGTGTGTATTTTATGCATTTTCTACACAGATTGGGACAGGATTTTCTGGTCCATGAATCAGTTGGAGAAGATGTTTTCCAATTGAGATTATCATCATCATCAAGGTAATTACATTCATATTCAACTTTATTTCAGTGTGAAAAAGGAAACAGTGTTTCGTTTTACTGTTGAAATTGCTGATCTTACAAATTACACCACACCGTTGGTAATCTGTGTTTGATTTATCAAGGGAGTAACCATTCAAGTACATGATTTTTAGGCATAGCTGAAAGTTCACAATGCCTCGTAAGGTGAATTATGGAGTTAACTACAAGGAAAATTTTGATGACTATGAAGATTACGGTTACGACTATGATGATGGGTATGATTATGCAGAGGAAAATGGTGAGTACCTCAGTCCTTTCTAGGGAGCTTGTGAGATTCTCGTGCTTAAGATCTTGAGGCAGCACAATCCCGTTCCATCTCCCCTCAAGCGCCTAACAAACAAGAATAGCAAAAGACATTAATCATACTGAGATTACTTCTTTGTAATGCTGACTTACCTTTGTCGATGTCATGTTTGATTAAAAGTATTTTATGTACTTCCAAATTCATTTCTGCAAGCTAGTTAAAATTCATAGTCCATTAAATTGCAATGACTTGTTGTATTGTATTATTTTTCTCGGAACTGTTACAACAATCATTAATGTGTCATCATTCCATTGTTGACTATGTTTCTTGAAGTAGGTTGGTGAAGAACATTTAGTTGTTGGGTGGGGCTTCTCTATACTTCTCACTGGGAATCCTTGAAGGATGAAAATACTTTTTTTTTTTGATTTGCACCCGGTGTCCGAGTCTCTTAGAGCCCCGACTAATCCCGGGGGTGCACAAGCCCTCGGCAATGAGTTTCCCGCAAGTGCACTACGGTTAATTCAGGTTTTACCCAGTCCGATGACCCTCAGAAATTGTTTGCACCCAGTGGGTTTCGAACTTGAGACCTTAAAAGGGAGCAAACCCCAAGGCTCAAGTCAATTGCCCCTAAGGATGAAAATACTTAACAACTTACTTAAAACTATTTCTTGGGTTAAATATATGATTTGTTTAACTTCTTGGAGGACTCCCTAAAAGTTACACTCTCTATGTCTCAATTTTTGTCTCCCATGGTGGAACATCCCAAAGATTTTTTTTTTTGATTAGGTAAAGTATTTTCATTCATAAACAAGACCAAAACAGCTATGTACAAAGTTTATACCAAAAAATCAAGCCTCTACAATATATGATTCTCTAGAAAATCCACCCAATCCTCTATACAACAAGGACCTTTTTGTTTACACCAAAAGAAATAAGGGAGCGGACTACTTCTCAGCTATGAGAAACTCGACTCTACACCTTCAAATGCTCTCCTATTTATCTCTCTCCAACCTATCCACATTAACGCAATCAGAACCACATTCCAGGCCCTTCGGTTTCTCCCCCTTCTCCCACTCTTCCAAATGAGCATCAGTTCTTTGACAGTTCATGGAATTACCCAAGGAGTGTTAAACCATCTAAACATATCCCTCCATAATCTTATGGAAAACCTGCAATGTAGAATAAGGTGATTCACATCCTCACCCTTCTCCTTGCGCATGTAGTACTAACTAATACAAACGTACTTCCATTTTCTGAGATTTCGTTGTCAAAATCACCCTTCTAGTTGCTAGCCAAGTGAAAAACACTCCTTCCTTGCCACACTTGAAGCCCATATTGCATTACAAGGGAACTCAACCTCATCTCTAACCAAAAGTTTCTCATAAAAAGACCACACAGGGAATACTTCATCACTTCCAAGGCCCCAACACCACGCATCGGGATTATCCACCGGATTGACTTGCCTATGGAGTAGGTCTATCAATTTTTGGAACTCACTCACTTCCCAATCTTGAAAATTCCTTCTAAACCCAAAAAGTCTCTACTTTGTGACCTCCTAATTTGTTGAATTGTCAGTTCTCTTTGTCAAGATATTCTATGCAAACTCTTGGGTTCATCTTTCAAAATAATATTCCCTCACCATTTATGTCCCCAAAAATATACTCTTCCTCCATCTTCGATCTTGAATGAGATATTTTCCACGAAATAATCCCATCCCTTCATAATATTTTTCCACAAACCACACCCAAAAGGCAAAACAATATCTCTAGCCCCCCCTTTCCCTCCCTCAATCCCATATTTATCACCTATCACCCCCTCCATAAAGCTTGTACCTCCACTCTGAACCACCACATCCATTTGCCTAATACAAATTTATTAAAGAATTTCAAATCTTCAAATCCCAATCTTCCCCATTTTTTAGGAGGTGTGACAACCTCCCACTGCACGCAATGAAACTTTCTTACCCCGTCTGCGACATCCCATAGAAAATCTCTCTAAATCTTTTCCAACTTTGCGAAGACCTAAACTGGAGCAAGAAACAAGGACACGTAGTAAGTGGGAATGCTAGAGAGTGTGGTTTTAATACGCGCTCTCTTTCTACCCTTGGACAAATATCTTTTCTGCCACTCTGCTAGTCTCTTCTCGACCCTCTGAGTAACCGGTTTCCACACAGTGTGATCCTTGTATGAAACACCTAACGGTACTCGAAGATATGTAGTCGGAAGAGCCCCAACCCTATAATTCAATACTCGAGCAAGTAATGCAATGTCATTCACCTCCGCAACAGGAAATATCTCCCACTTCCTCAAATTAATTTTAAGTTCTGACATAGGTTGAAACCAAGTGATAATTTGGCCTAAATAATCTAGTTGGGTCTCAATTGCATCACGAAAAACCAAGGAAAACATCCCAAAGCTTTTGGTGCTCTTCTAGGGATAATGATATCCCATGCAACTTCATGACCATTTAAATTGAGGTCCTTAATGCCATGCTTAGCTTACCGCCCCTACACTAAGTTTACAACTAGGACTATTACATGAAAGAACACAGGAAATACCAATGAGATTTCTTCTTTGCATAGTTAAATGTTTATGGTTGATTACCATGATCGCAGGCCCTGGAAATAGTGAGACCCCTTAAATGTTAAGAGAATTTTGAAGAACTCAATGTGCTTTTTAACAATTTGTTGCAGGTGCGCTGCCAGAAACAAGGTCAAAACAGGAGTCGGTTAAGTCTGGAGTTTGGCATTGTCCCATTTGCACATTTGATAATGAAGATACTATGAATGTCTGTGATATATGTGGAGTTCTTCGTAATCCATTGGTCAAAAAATGTGTCAGCAGTAAAGAAAATGCAGGTTAGCAACTCTCGAACCTGTCCTCAGGATCTAAATCTGTGCATCTCTGGGGAATTTGTTTCTACGTTTAACATTTTTATGAACAGATTGGTTACTGTATTTTCCATCTCCATTACTAATCATGAGAAAATATTTGTTTTGGGGGCGCCAGGAAGAGGGAACTGTTTTTCTGTTTCCTTGGTTGTCCATTGGTTGCACTTCTCCTTGATGTTATCTCATGCTTTACTTATTGCTAGCTTGTCTTTTGGTATATACATGTTCTCTGTGAAATTTGCTGTGAATACTAGCATATGGACCAGGGAAATAGAGAACATGAGAAGGCATTTTTTTCTTTGGGGGTGGGGTGGGGTTTTGGTGTTGGAAAGAGGATCTGTTTCCTTGGGTGGTTTGGTGCATTCTCCTTGATTTTTATTTCATGTTTGTCTCTATGAAATTTGTTACGACCATCTAGCAAACTTGCACACATGTGAAGTTGGGAACTTTTTTGCTTACTCGAACTATGGACCAAAGCATATTACAGAACATGAGAAAATATTTTCTTTGGGGGTGGAAGATGGAATTGTTACATGTGTAGTCCATCTCTAATGTTATTTCATACTTTATTTTACCTACTATAATACAAGGCTAATTTGAAGGTTTTGGGCATTTACACTCTGTTCCTGGTCTGTCTGTTTTGAAGATTATAATGTTGTATGAACAAACTACCTTTTTTACATAATTGTATATAGGTCTTATGTGTTCTGATTGTTGTTTCATGTGTGGTCTGCTTGCTGCTTCATAGAGTAGATGGTTCCTCTGCAGTTGGTGGCATATGTAAATTCTGGAGCATCTGTAATGGCCAAGTCTCTATTTCCATCACTGCTGCTTCAGTCCGGTCTATAGACATATGCACTTCTTTTTTTCCCCTCCCCTTTGCTTGAAAAATTGTGTTTGTTGCATTATTGTACTTCTATCGCTGTTCAGTATTTAACCATCTTTACTTTTAATTCATGTCCTCACAAATGCTAATGATGGTGCAGTACCTTTCAAGTTTGACTCCCCATCTCCTGACGATTTAGTACTAAGGGGAATAGCACCATCCAGATTACATTCCAAGGGTACTCTATTCATGCTTTCGATACTATTTTTACACTTATTTTATGTCCTATTTCCTTAAGGTAGTTCTTTAGTTAGGGCAATAGTTATTCTAGCATTGAAGTCCATGGATCAATGTTGGAGGTTGCACTCGCTTTAGTTAACTGCCAAATAAACGAGAAAGTGAAATGAAAATACCTGCAATCAGTGAATCTTGATGCATTGGCCTAATTGACGAAGATGGAGCCTTGGATATAGTCAATGGAGGGTCACTACAAGTGTCCTCCTAGTCAGAAAGATATATATATCAATATTTTTTGAGATTTATGTGAGAGCGCAAAGGTGTCTGGGTGTTCCCTTTGAAACACAACTGGACAATGAGTGAATCATGTTCTTACAATACTTTACTACTCCCTACTTTTTTTTCTCCACCATAATCTTCTTACTCTTCTCCTTGGAAGAGTGAGTATATCCATGGCATTTTAAGGCTTTTCTAGTGGTTTGCCAAACAACTCAGTATTACTGACTTAAATTTCTTGCTAAATCATCTTAAATCTCATCTGGACACCATGGAGTTGTTAATTTAGAGTTTATCACGAAACTTCTGCTTTTCTTTTCTTTTTCCCAATCTAACTGAGGTAGGGGTTCAAGAATATTCTTTTCTAGGTTTGCGTTGAACACTCAGTCGTGAAACTGTTTTCTTATGTTTTTATATATTTTTTCTTTTTGAAGAGTTTGACATCTTTTATTTGCATTGTTGCTCTCCTTTCAGCTGATACTGACGCGATCTTACAATTAAGTATCGCATCAAATAACAAACAACTGAGTACAGAAGTTAAAAAGGAATTGGCTGCTGAAGGGCATCCAAACTCTTCAATATCATTAGCAAAAGTTAAACATGATGATCTGGATAGTGGTTTTTCTTCAAAAACTAGGGGAAACAATGGTCTAACAAGCAACTTGAATGATATGTCTTTATCATCAAAGTCTCACAGTGTGGTTACTGGAAAGAGTGACAGTGCAACAACAAGCTCAAAGAACAAGCCTCAGAATGCTGTACAGTCTCCTCAAACAGAAGACAACTTCAACCAACTAAATCTTGCAATTGTAAGTACTTTGTTTATATTCTCTTGATTTAATGTATATTACACTATTTTTTAGTCCCAATTTTTTCAATATGTAGGTTGGCCATGTGGATTCTGGGAAGTCAACACTGTCAGGAAGGTTGCTACACCTCTTGGGGCAGATATCCCATAAAGAAATGCACAAATATGAAAAAGAGGCTAAGCAGCAAGTTATTATTCTTCATCCCTTTTGTAAGATTCAATCAAATGTTTACCAGTTTATGACAATTCTACTGTCTATTCAATCAGGGAAAAGGATCATTTGCTTATGCTTGGGCATTGGATGAGAGTGCTGAAGAAAGAGAAAGGGGAATAACTATGACAGTGGGCGTTGCGTACTTGAAGACAAAATGTTACCGTGTTGTTCTGCTTGATTCCCCCGGCCACAGGGACTTTGTCCCAAATATGATATCAGGGGCTACACAAGCAGATGCAGCTATTCTTGTAGTTGATGCTTCAGTAGGCGCATTTGAAGCAGGTATTGATGCTACTGGAGGTCAGACAAGGGAGCATGTACAACTTATCAAAAGCTTTGGGGTGGATCAGATTATCGTTGCTGTTAACAAAATGGACACAGTGGGATACTCCAAAGAACGATTTGATGCAATTAATAAACAATTAGGCACATTTCTCCGTGCTTGTAAGTTTAAAGATACTTCAGTAGCATGGATTCCCCTAAGTGCTATGGAAAACCAAAATTTGGTGACAGGTCCATCAGAGTCACGGATGTTGTCCTGGTTAGCCTACTAACAAACATCCTCTTCTTTATTCTTCCTCTTTTCTTTTTTCTTTTTTTTGGTTTCATGGGAGCATTTAAGAAAGCACAACCTTACTGGTATAGTTAATGCTACTCACATCTCTCAACTTTATCACATAGCTAAGAGTTCTTAAATATCAGGTAGCTGGAATTTGAAATAGCGGAAATCTTCTTGATATCAATAACTTAAAGGTCTACTTTACTTGTTAAGATGAAGATTGAACCGTTGAGTTGAATTTTGTTAGTAATTGTAGTTCTACACTAAGTGAATATTGGATCTCTAAAACCAGCATACCTGTAAGATGAATGCTGTACATATACACAGATGGAGGTGATGTATTCAACAAATTACACGAGCACACATAGAGAACAAAATAATAGAATGTGTCCCGGAGATTATTCACCACATCCTGCATAAACCTCCATGTGCAGCAGTTAGTAGGTGGGGTATATGGTGATTGAAGATGATTAAAGGGGATGAGGCAGACTTAAAATTACAAGGGATGAATGTGTCTTATAAAACGTACAATCTCTAGAATCAGTGTAGACTTAGCTAAAAATAATAGATCCATTAGGCGATACCAACTAGTTGAGTTTAAGGTTTAATTGTTATGGTGTGCTTACATTAGATATTTATATAAGTTTTTTCAAGAGTGTAGAAAATTTTATCCCATATGGAGTCAAGTATGAGATTTATAGAACCTTTTATTTTATGAAGCTCCTAATCTGCTTCAAAAAGCTAATTAGTATTGAAATCAAATGGATTTGAATAGAGGCTAGAGCAGAATGGAAATGTCGGATTCAAGTGTCTGAAAATCCAAGTACTGTCGGACTAAGGTTTAGTTGATTGATATCGGCTTATCAAAATAATTTAGTTTGTTTAACACAAATTACTGGAGGTACCTTTTTGTCTTGATTCTCGACAAACTCATGAAGTAAGAACATTGGCTTCGAAAACTTGCAGGTTTCGAGGTCCTTGCCTGTTAGATGCAATAGACTCTCTCCAACCTCCTCAAAGAGATTATTCGAAGCCATTTTTAATGCCAATATGTGATGTAAGAACACAGTCTCAAGGACAAGTGTCAATATGCGGTAAATTGGAGAGGGGAGCTCTTCAAACTGGAAATAAGGTAATGGAGAATACTACAAAATTCCTTTCGTTGTACCCTTTCTTCCTCTGTGTAATACATGCTTCGGGAGTCATGTTCTTACCTAATGGTTTACGTGATCACAAACATTAACCATTATCCAAATTAGGGTCAGGAGGAGGAAGTTTAACCTAAATAATTCCATTTTTTCAAACTAATTACCCAAAAAGATGCTGCTTTCTTTTAAAAATTCCGAAACAGATTAAAGGTATTTATGAACAACATTTTAAGTATTAATTTATTCCAAAATTCCAATGGGAAAAACTTAAGGGTTGACGGAGAACGCTGAAAAATTTGTAGCGCAGGTTACGTGTCATTTAAATGTGTCAGTAACGTTACTATAAATAGTGGGATTACATTTGGCATGTTGCTGTAGTAACATTACTATTAACTCGCTACTGCTTTTTAAAAAAATTTCAAAAAGGATACTGGAAGTAATGTGGCAGAAACATGTATAGCCCCCATTGTCTGTAGGACGTTCAATGTCATTAATACGTCTTTTATGAGTCACATTTTTAGAGCGAACATATCTCCGACAACCGGTGAACTGTCGTAAGTCACAGAATCACTAGTCATACAAAAGAGACCAAAAGGTTTTCGGTAGGGCAAAACACTGACAGAAACCTTTATTGTGGTACATCTTCATTCTTCTGTACTTTTGCTCACTTTTTAGCCGGTAAGGGTGTTGGTTTGTGCTTTTGGATGCTCTCCTTCAAAATTCGTGAAAAGTTTTGAAACATCGATTGCTATTTTTGAGATTTAGATATTTGTTATATTAAATCATCTTTCTTTGTGTGTCATTGATTGTATTTGTTATATATAGATTGTTGAACTGTTTGACTCAACTTTGTCGTTATTAGTGTTTGAGTTTCTTGACCGAAATCATTTCTGGTGTGATATCTGATTTTTTTTGGGTGGGTTCTGTTGCAGTAGTAGCTGTCAGTATGTTTTGCTGTTTTTTCTTAATTTTATGATGACTCAACTGGAAAAAAGCTCTGAACATTTGATATCTGCAAGAAACTCTTGAGAGATAATTTAGAGAAATAGAAAGCCCTAGGTACCTTTCGAAAAAACTGACCCAAGATTATTTACACTATTTGTAATTTTTACAAACAATAGGATGAGGCAATCAGATGTCATAGACACTATTTTTGGAAATTGGGGAGAATATGGAAAGAATAAAACAGGTCTACCAAGCAAGAACCCAAGATTTGGTCCATGGAATTAAATACTAGTAGTTGTAACCTTAATGGATATGAGTAAGCAACATTTTAGAGGCAGAACTGTGTGAGTAATGGAAGATGCTTGAGGAGAAACAAGAAAATGAAGAGTTAGGAAGAGTTATAATGGTGGAAGAAAGGAAAAACTTAGCTGATTTTAGTAAAATAAAGAGTAAGAAAATGTTCCATTTTTGCAAAGAGCAAACTGCAGCTGCAGAACTTAGAAATTTTACTTTGTTGGCAGTGTAGTTCAATTATATTTGACAGACTTAACACATGCATTTCACACTTATGAACATGGCCAGGTTTTAGTTATGCCATTCAGAAAAATGGCGACAGTGCGTTCTTTGGAACGTGATTCTCAGGTTTGCAACATTGCAAAAGCTGGAGACAGTGTCACAATCAATCTACAGGGTATTGATGCATATCACGTGATCGAGGGGGGTGTCTTGTGCCACCTTGAATTCCCTATTCCAGTTGCAAATCATTTGGAACTGAAGGTCCTCATCCTAGACAATGCCACTCCAATTTTGATTGGCTCTCAGGTACCATCCAATAATTAATTGTTCCAGTGAAAAAGTTCAGAAATTTCCGTTCCATGTCTTATGTATAGTAAATGATTATAGAGCACTTAATATCTGGAACTATGCAGCTGGAATTTCTTGTACACCATGCTAAGGAGGCTGCAAGAGTTGTGAGGATTTTGTCATTGCTTGATCCAAAGACCGGAAAGGAGACCAAGAAATCACCTCGATGTCTTCTGGCAAAGCAGAATGCTAATATTGAGGTTTTTGAGAAAAGCAACTGTCGTGTTTCGTGTTTATTTTGTGTATTTCTTTTTCTTTGGTGGACGGATGCATGCAACATGCTTCTGTCCTCCATGCGTAGGTTGAAAATTGGCTTGTTAATAAGCTTATCTGTGATGGTTTAGGTGGTTTTGCATGGAATGGTTTGCATTGACGAGCATTCTAGTTGTAAAGCTCTTGGAAGGGTGTCCCTCAGATCATCAGGAAGAACTGTTGCCCTTGGTCTGGTGACCCGAGTTATAGGGAAGCAAGAATGAAGAAATTTTCAGTACTGGAATGAAAATCATGGCAAAGGTACCTCTGAAGATATGTAGCTTGAAAGAGAGACGATATGGACAGCAAAAGTTGCCGCTAATTTATCATCCTCTGTAAAGTGACTGGTATCCTCCTTTTCTGTTTCTGTTGGGAAAAGTGAGATTCTATGGGGCTATAGTCATGTTTTACATTTATCCTGACAGGATTCTTTTTCTTGTTCTTTAGTATAACTCTAATTTTATTTAGCTTCTTTCTTCATGTGTTAATGTACTATGTCCTTGGAAAAGTGCAGGCCCCATAGGTCGTGAAATGGACAGCTTTGATTCTTCCTTTCTGTTTACTAACTTTAGGTGCACAGGTATGGTATGAGATATTAACAAGTTTAAGTACTTGAGAGCGTGTAGTACGAATGGCTAGCTTTGTTTGGACAGTGTTTGGTAGGTGATTCTATTCCCTTCCACACTCTCTGCACAAGCTTTTTGCGTGCCATACATAATATTATTAATCACAAGTCACAACCTAACTTTTTAAACCAAAAAAAGCACCGAAAATAGAGAATATTACTTGTCCTATTCCCTCGAATCCCATAATAAGGAAGTCCATTTTTAGTAATTTAAGTTGACTTATATCAATTTACTATTATAATGATATTATATACGAGTCACTTTTTATAGTAATTTATCAATTCCATATTTCTATCACGTGTAATTTAATGTCGGTAAAATAACAGAAAATTGCTCACTGCTGACGACACTCATGACTTGGAATTTGAGGTCAAAGGATTTAAAATAATGCAATAATAAACAGTGTGGAAAAAAAAAAGAAGTCAAAACTTGCTCAAGTTTATCCCCCAACTAAAATTTGACTTGACCAAAAAAGGGTTTGCCCAATTTAAAAGATACTAACTGAGAAAAGTAATGAGCAATCAATTTTGAAAATCTCATCCATTAACTACTACTTTCCTTCCTCATCCACAAACACATCTTTCTTACACTTCTGTCTTTATTTGATGAAATCACACTTTCTGATTTCGTGGGCACAATCGAACGGCCTGCAACAAAACGACAAATTCGTCCCTACGTACTTTTTATTTACCTTTAATTAATTAGTTTAGACCGCTAATATTCCAAACAAAGTAAAACCATTACACATAGAAATTATGATATATAAGAAAATGTATTTTCTCATCACTAATTATTAATTTTGATTTTGAATTCTAATTATGAAATTATTTCTAAAATAATTTATTTTTAACATAAATCTAGTATATTTTTCCAATTCAAATATGTATTGGCAAAATTAAGCTCAACCAACTCATTTATTAGTTCAATTCAACCCATTTAAAATTGGATCGATATGCAATTCGAATTGACTCGAGAGAAATTTTGTCAAAATATTTTTAAAACACTTTTTTTAAAATTTGATATGTTTTATATAGCCATAATAAAGAAAAATATAATTTAATTAAGTATTGAAATACTGAAAAAGAACAAATAAAATAAGTAAAACTTAATAAAAATTGAATTCGATTGAATCTTGACTCGTGCTCTATAACTCGATATTCAATCCAATTTGATCCAACCTACTCAATTGCTATTCGGATACCATTCAAATTGATTGAAAAGAAAAAAAGAGAAAAGATTAATCCAGCGTGGGCCATATCTTTTGCCACGTGGGGTCCGGGTCAAAGTCTATAGAAAAGTATTCCACCAGTTCTCATCCATAACTAGGAATCCCTCCTATCACCGTCGAACTAAATCTCCTCTCTAATTTCATTTTTTTTTAATTACGTGTACAAAATATTCATGGTTCATATTTAATTAGTTTTTTCCTAAAAGAATTTGGGATGGGTACGGGAAAATGAAGAGAAAATTACAAAATGGGACAGTCAAATCATCACCAACATCAATTGAACTAATAATTTTTTCCCTAATTAAGTAGTACTTATGATCTTCCCTGCTTAATTAGTAGTAATAATCTTCCCTAATTAAGTAGTATCTTAATTGAGGGAAAAAATGAAAATAAAAACATGTATCTGAATTGAGAAAGAAGAAGAAAGAAAAAGAAAAAGAGCGTACGTAATATATGCATACGTATGACTAGTCAGAAACAGACATTTTCTCTGAATGCAAATTTCTTTTCTTCCCAATAGAAAAGAAACTACGTGTAACAAAATCCTCTGAATTCCTACCGTCTTGTCTGTATTTTTCTGCAGAGAAATTAGGGCTAGGATAAGCAATGGAAATGGCGACTCAGGGAAGAGAAGGAGGTGGAGGTGTAGCGGTTTTATGTGGTGGTGGAGCAGTCAATGCGGTGGATTGTTCCTCTACATCGTCTTCTAATGGAGTTTTGGGAAAGGACAGTAGCGGTGACAAACAGGATTCTCCAATTCTGTTTTTTCTCTTTTTTCATAAGGCAATTCGGCTGGAGCTTGATGCACTTCACCGTTCAGCGTTAGCCTATGCTACTGGACAATTGGAAGATATACAGCCCTTGCTCAAGCGGTACCGTTTTCTTAGATCAGTTTATAAGCACCATTGCCATGCTGAGGATGAGGTAGCAAACTACTTTTTATTTATTTTTTTGTGTGTGTTTTAACATTGTTGTATCAAGTGACATTGGCTTATCTGTATATGAAATTGCTAGGCAAGCCATTCTGTTAAGTTGCTAAAATCTCTTATTCATTTTATAACACTGTGCGGCTGCTTGTTGTTATTGAATTTTAGTGAGCTGCCATGTTTACTTGTTCTCTTGCTCTGTGCTCCTTCATATGAATGGTGATTTGGTTACATGTTTTTCTATTAGTGTCTGTTCTGTTTTTTGTTGGGGACAAACACTGATCCTAATCAATCAATACTTTTCACCTCCAGTTTCTTGGCAGTTCTCGTGTTAGTTTCATTTTCATGAAATTCCTTTTTGGAATTACTAGTTATAGGTCCTTAGCAAAAAGTTAAACAAACAAAAAAAATCTAGTTATAGGTTGTTCCTTGTTTGTTGAGGACAAGAGTCTTCGACTAGCCTTATAGACTGCTCATACATGAAAGTAATCCCTTAATCAGGCCACTATGGGGATTAGAGTTCAAATTCCATTCCTTTTCTACTGCAGATTAAGGATTGACATCTTGTTGAGAAACAGAAATTCTTTTTAAATGCTGTATGCTTTGATGGTCTAATGGCTAAACAGTGGCCCTCAGTACTATTGCCAAATGGCATAGGTGACATGTTGTACTTCCATTTAGTAGTCTGTTTATTGGTTTTTTTTATATTATAAATGATAATGGATTTGGAGTCAATGGTGAAGCCCTAAGCTTAGATCTGCAGAGGTCACCGATATGACACTCGTCCTATACAATTTAATTGTCAAAGTTTTCTTATGTTAAATGATAACAGATTTTGTGCATTTTGTTAAATTTAGCTTGGATACCTCCTAATAAAAGTTGAGGAAGATACAAAAAATTGGAGCATAGCGAGACTCCTTTTAAATATTGTATGCTTTGACGGCCTAATGGTTAAAATATTGGATCTCGGTTGCTATTTCCAATTGGCATACGTGCCATATTTGTACTTCCAGTTGACAGTGTGTTTATTCTCTTTCTTATATTAAATGATAATGGATTTGGGGTTAATGGTGAAGACCTTAAGTTTAGATCTGCAGAGGCCACCAAGGTGACACTCAACCTATACAATTAAATTTTTGAAGTTCTAATAAATGATAATAGATTTTGTGTATTCTTTGTAATATAGCTTGGATTCCTTCTAACAGAAGTTGTTGAAATACAAAAAGTTGGAGGATAGCAAGACTCCATTCAAATGTTGTATGCTTTGATGGTCTACTGGTTAAAATAGTGGACCTCAGTGCTTTTGCCAATTGGCATACGTGACATTTTTGTACTTCCATCTGGTAGTGTGTTTATTCTCTTTCTTATATTAAATGACGGATTTGGGGTTAATGGTGATGACCTTAAGTTTAGATCTGCAGAGGCCACCGATACGGCACTCACCCTATACAATTTAATTATCATAGTTATCTTATATTAAATGATAAAGGATTTTACGTATTCTTTGCAATATAGCTTGGATACCTTCTAATAGAAGTTGCGTAAAATACAGAAAGTTGGAGGATAGCGAGACTCCGTTCAAATGTTGTATGCTTTGATGGTCTAATGGTCAATATAGTGGACCTCGGTGCTTTTGCCAATTAGTGTACGTGAAATGTTTGTACTTCCATCTGGTAGTGTGTTTATGCTCTTTCTTATCTTAATGATAACAGATTTGGGGTTAATGGTGAAGACCTTAAGTTTAGATCTGCAGAGGCCACCGATATAACATTCACCCTATACAATTTAATTGTCAAATTTATCTCATTAAATAATAATGGATTTTGGGTATTCTTTGTTTAATATATCTTGGATACCTTTTAATAAAAGTTGCAGAAAGTACAAGTTGGAGGATAGCGAGACTCTGTTGAATGTTGTATGCTTAGATGGCCTAATGGTTAAAATAGTGGACCTCGGTGCTAGTGCCAATTGTCGGACGTGACATGTTTGTACTTCCATCTGGTAGTGTGTTTGTTCTCTTTCTTATATTAAATGATAATGGATTTGAGGTTAATGGTGAAGACCTTAAGTTTGGATTTGCAGAGGCAACCGATATGACACTCACCCTATACAATTTAATATCAAAGTTATCTTATACTAAATGATAAGGGATTTTGTGTATACTTTGTTTAATATAGTTTGGATACCTTAGAATACAGAAAATACAGAAAGTTGGAGGATAGCGAGACTCCGTGTAAATGTTGTATTCTTTGATGGTCTAATGGTTAAAATAGTGGACCTCGGTGCTATTGCCTGTTGGCATATGTAACACGTTTGTATACAATTTAATTGCCAAAGTATTTCTCTGGTCATTCGTGTATTCTTTGTTTAATAAGCTTGGATACCTTCTAAAATAAGTTGAAGAAATTATAGAAAGTTGGGTATAGAGAGAATAGAGACTAGAAAGGCGTAATATGGAAGAAATACCTCTTATGCAGTTTCAGATGATTTAGTTGGAAAGAAATTGAATAACTTTTGAAGGAGCAGGAAGAACAACATAAAAATGTCGAAGGAGGCCTTTTGTTTCAACTGTACTTTTGGTGTAACCATTCCATTTTGTATAGATAGTAGATGATTTTCTGGATACAGAATGGCATACTGTTTGTAGAAGTTAAACCATCTTGGTGTAATATGTGATGAAATCCTTATAAACCATCTTGGTGTAATATGTGATGAAATCCTTTTGGATTATAAGAAAAGTACCTTGGATGATTTATTTTCTTTTGTCATGCTTGAATAAAGTGACATGTTTCCTAGTTGGTTCTACTTTGTAAATGTCCTTGTCATGCCTTTGTTAAAGATGACAGCATGATTATAAAAATTGCAGGTGATCTTTCCAGCTCTTGATATACGTGTGAAGAATGTAGCTCAAACATACTCCTTAGAGCACAAAGGTGAAAGTGATCTTTTTGATCACCTTTTTGAGATCTTAAATTCTGAGAATCAGAACTATGAAAGATTCCCCCGAGAGCTAGCATCTTGTACTGGGGCGTTGCGAACTTCTGTTAGTCAGCACATGTCAAAAGAGGAAGAACAGGTATTCTTGTAGGAGACACTGCTTAAGTTTCATGTTCAAGGATTCCACATGTTACATTTACCATCTCTGTGGTCAGTTTTTACAATTTCTATTAATCCAAAAATTGTATGTTGCTTCTTTGACTGATGTTACATCATTTTTTTTCTCCTCCTCTTATGAGATTTCTTCCATGTCCTACTTTATATTAGCCATGAGATTATAAACATAGAGAAGGGAAAGCCAACTTTCAGAGCCTTCAGAGGTATTGAGGCTTGTGTTGTGCTGGTATTTCGGATACTCTACCTATTTCAGCAGCAGTTAAATAGGATTGATCACCTAAATATGGAATCAACTAGTGGATCATCAACACAATGGCACAATTAATTTTTCAAATAAGTTGAAGTTGGGATAACTCATTTGCAACCTACACCAATTATACACTTGTTTATTATTATTTTTCCCTTGGAGTCTATATAAGTAAGTTGAATTTGAAAAACTTTCATCAAATATTCCATATGAATGTAGTGGTCCAAATCTCGAATTTTGACCAATGAAGGAGTACCCTATTTTTTTAATACTTGCACGATATTTGTTGTGATTTCAAATAGACCTCCAGTTATTACCTTTTCATTATGAGCTTATTTACTATCTTTGAATATTTCCATCTAAAAAGATTTTATTCATAGATTTTTTTTTATTAGTACACAAGTACTATACCAAAAAGTAACAGATGTACAACATAATATGATTATCTATGAACCACATCCATTTGTCTGTACAAATGGGAACTTCATTACAAGAACATACCCATTGTAGTTCCAAAAGTGAGTTCTAAAGAGGGTAGAGTCGAGAGTGTACATGGACCTTACCACCTCCTCATGGGGGTAGAGAGCTTATTTACAAAAGACTCTTGGCTCAAGTGCAACAAATCAAAGTAGTTATGAAAAAAGAAATACGACAGTGGATAAAACAAGTTAATTAATATGGAAAGCAATACATGGCATTTAGAAAAAGAATAATAACAACTAAAAACAATGAAGTAATGTGGTAACTGAAATACAAAAGACAACAAATGGTAACAATTATCAAAAACAAGAAACTACATGTATATGACTAATATTACAACATACACGGTGCTTCCAGGCTCCCAACCAGCCCATTCTCTCCGAAAAGCAAGGTAAACCTCAACTGCCTACTAACCTTGTATCCTAATTTGAGATCTTTATATCTTTTTATCAAAAGTCATGTCCTTGGTAAGCCAAAGTTGTGGCATGTCTTGTCTAATCACCTCTCCCCTATACTTCTTCAACCTACCTGGACCTCCCTTCGTACCCATTATATCCTATCTCTCACACCTCCTCACTGGGCATCTGCACCTCTTCTCTTCACATGCCGAAACCTTCCCAGCTTGCTTCCATCATCTTATTCACCATAGATGCTACTCTCACCTTGTCATGGATATCCTCATTCTTAATCTTATCTCTTTTAGTATATCCACACATCCATCTCAACATTCTCATTTCAACAACTTGTATCTTCTGACCATGAGAATTCTTGACCGGTTAGCACTCTGCCTTATATAACAAAGTCGGCCTTACCACCACTTGGTAGAACTTACCTTTAAGTTTTGGTATCACGCAAGACTCCGGATGTCTAAAGAAGTTATTCCTCAATTACAATCATTGTCTATGTCTTCCAAACTCTTCATATTTCTCTCCTTTCATGGGACGCACATGAGTGCTAATGGCTCACATCCCATGCTAGATGTCTAGCTAGAGAGTGTCTTCCTGTGCTGTGAGCAACCTCTATAGCTCTAACCATCTCAAAATCATACATCACAAGCAAGTCGACACTCGATAATATAAGAGGTGGTCCACTACTTCACCAAAACATTTGCACATAAAGGACCAGCTAACATAAGTGTGAGAAATATTGGAGAAGAATATTATTGAATTGTTGTCTACATTATTACATTGAGACCCTATTTATAGATACCATATTAAACTCCTTTTC